>JAHESH010000213.1:2806-42204 GCA_020826765.1 Teratosphaeria viscida
TCTGCTTCTATTATTAGATAGAGCGTAGGCTTAGTACTATATACTACCCTTAGATAGATAGCTAGATAGAGCGTTAAAATCAGACTCTAGAAACATTCTTATAATGCTTTACGAACAATAACTAGGATAATTAGCTTTAGTTATTACTATTCGCAGAGTTTATATATAATAATACGCCTTACTCTAGTACTAGTACGAGCCCGTTTGAATTAGTACTTAGTAAGTATCTAAGATAGGCTATATATAAGGACGTATATTATAAGGGGGAGGCGCTAGCTATATCTATAAGGGCAGAGATAATACGTAAGTCTCGAGAACTTATAGTAGAGCACCTCTATAAAGCCTAAGAGTAGTAGCGTAAGTAGTATAATAAAAAGCATCTTCTATTAACGTTTCGGCTAGGAGATCTTATTCTCTTTAGCTCTAAGAACCTAAAGCTGTCGTAGCTAAGCTAGAAGATATCTACTAAGTTTATTAGTCTATTTATAGTTAAGGAACCTATAGGGCGACAAGCCTATCGCCTTCGCCTTCTAGTCTTGTACCGAATCTACGACATATTCTATATATTGCTCCTTAAACCCTTTAAGAAGCGCGATAGCGAACCTTTAACGAATGTCGCTAAACCTAAGATCGTACCTAACGGCGAAGAGCTATAGGAGGTTAAGAAAATCTTAGATAAGCGCGTAAGGAAGGGTAAGAGAGAATACCTATTATAATAGAAGAATTATAATAAGTAGAATAATATATAGTAAAGCGCGGAGGACTTCGAGGAGATAGACAAGCTTTTAAAGGAATAGTAGGAATCCTTAACGAACTATAGGTAGATAAGAATAAGAAAGGGTAGTAAGTAATATTAAAATAACGCTTTTTATTCTCCTCTATTAATCCTAAAAAACCTAATACTATACTAATATATAGAGGTAGGCGTATCGGTCTACTACTAGTAAGGTAAGCTACTAACTATAGGCGGACTA
Organism: Teratosphaeria viscida; assembly: GCA_020826765.1. Classification (NCBI taxonomy): domain Eukaryota; kingdom Fungi; phylum Ascomycota; class Dothideomycetes; order Mycosphaerellales; family Teratosphaeriaceae; genus Teratosphaeria; species Teratosphaeria viscida. The sequence continues at coordinate 3,781 of JAHESH010000213.1, forward strand.
TTACTACCTTAACGCCTTATATACCTCGCTCTTAATAATCTGTCCTTAGATACCGAAGCTAAAGTACCGCGCTACTAACATAGTAGTAGTAGTACCTACTACTATAATAGTAGCGAAGGCTATAGTAGTTTATAGCGTACTAAGAACCTATACTAGACTAGTAGTAGAGATATTAGCTAGCGTAGCTATCTATAGGTCCGTAGTTATAGCGGTTACTATAGGCGGACTAGAGAAGGTTTAGGGCGAGGAGGCTAGGTTAGTCGTAGTAGGGGTCGCGTCGGAGGAGCGCTTATAGTACTTATAAAGGTAGCGGGTACTAATAGGAGTTATTAACATATTAGTAGTCTACCCTCTAGGGATCTTAACCTCTTCTAACCTACGAGCTAATATAGGCTATATATCGAATATACCTACTATCTTAGCTAAAGGTAAGATATTACTCTATACTAGGTTAAGGATTATTATAGCATACCTCTTATCCTTCTTAGATAACTTGCGTAAAGAGTTACGTATAAAGTTATTATTACTAGCGGGAATAGTAGACTGCTTATCGCTAGATATCTCGATAATAGCCTTCTTAGTAGAGGCGCGGGACTTCCTTAATAGCGTATTATCGCCGCCTACTATCTATATTAAGATCCTCTTAGCCTTACTACTAGATAGGTTACGGACCTAGTCTAGGGTATAGCCCTCTATAAATAGCGTCTTAGCTTAGCCGGACCGCTAATAGATACGATAGTTAGAGCGAGGAGTATAGTTAGGTAGGAAGCTACGCTCCTAGCGTCCGCGGCTCTTAGATAGTATGTTATTAATACGTATAGTCTTCTTAGTCTTATTAGCGCTAGCGACCTTAGTTAGCTTATAGGTAGCTGCCCTAAAGTAGTTAATAAGGTTAATATGCTCCGCCTCTATATTAGGATTAGTAGAGTTATTACTATTATATATACGCGGCTCCTTATTAGTATTAAGTATAATAGGGCTATGCTTTTAGCCGCTACTAGAGTAATAGTACGGACGGCGATAGGAGCTACTCGAGATCCTTATATAAGATAAGAGACTAGAAGGAGTATTAGCTACTAATAGAGCGCGTCTATAGGGGGTAGTAGACTAGATATCGCCTATATCCTATAACGGACTATTAGCAAAAGAAGTATATATTATACTATAGGCGGTCTATTTACGGCTATATCGCCTATTATCTATAACGTTCTAGGAGTCGTCTCTATATTAATACCCCGCTTATAGCGCCTCTTCTTATTCTTAATATAACAGAACTCTTTATTAGTACGTAGGTAGCGATCTAGGCGTAGGTAGTATTTACCCTTACGCTTAATATCCTACTTATAAGTAGCTATTACCTAGTTAAGAGTTAGCTACGCCTAGCGAAGTTTAATAGCGGCTACTAGTACGACTTCGTTATTATAGACTATATCTATATTGCTAATATCTACGCCACGCTACTCGCAGAGCTTAATATATAAGATATATATGTCGTAGACCTTATTAAAGCGGCCTTAAAGTAGAGGGAAGATCTATAACTATTAGTTACTACCTACGGACTATAAGCGGTTAGGACCGCGAGTAGATAACTTATAATCTTATAAAAGCCTTTCTTGCCCTTAGTATAGTAACTATAGGTATAGTCGTCCGGCTTCTTATATAAGCGTCTAATAGCGACGCTTTTAGCGTATGTTATATAGAAGATATACTAGATAGGGGCATTATTATATAGAGCTTTAGTATAGAATTAGTATGTCTTATCGGCGCTAATATCAGATGTGCGCGTACTAATAACGGCGGTGCTACTACTATAGAAGCCTAGTATTATAGGCGGATCGTAGGGGGTTATATAGATAAAGAAGTTAGTTACGGACTATATACGGTTATAGGACTTTAATAAGGAGGAGCGTAGAAGAAATTATTAAGTAGGAGAATAGTTAGCGATTAACTAAAAAGAAGAATTTGATATTAATGCTAGCGATTCGGCGCTAAAGTATTACTATAATAACGCGTGCCTACCTATTTAGGCTAGTTACTACGACGGACTTCTACGAAGTTCTATTCTATATTTATACTAGTATATAGAGCGAGATACGCGATACGAGTTATAATACCTTGCCGTCGGGACGTCGGCTTAGGAAGGAGGCGACTATAAGACTCTAGCTAAGGGGGTCCTTTAGGTCTATACCGTAGGTAGTCTATAAGGGGTTAATATATATATATACTACCTATAGTCCGCTAGTAGTTCGGCCGAAGGAAGGATCTCGCTATACTAGAGGCAGTCTACTAGCGGCCCTAAGAGGTAGTTCTCTACCTCTTATCTCCTACGGACCGTAGGTAGTTAAGAAGGAATTAGATTCTCTATCGGACCTGCTTCTAGTTAGATAAGAGTCGAAGAGAGAGGAGATTCTTCTATAAGAGAGGGTTCCTCTCGAGAGGAGAGATCTCTTCCTTCTCTAAGATTACTAATCTATATAGATAGGGGTCTATTATCTCCGCTATAACCTCTACCTTGTTTGTATAGTCCCTATATACGTACAAGGCCTTATTACAATAATCTAGTAGAAGCTATAGCTAATTATAAAGGTAAGCTTCTATAAGGTGCGATTCTTCTCGACTCTAGCGTATTAGCTTATATATCTAATAATAAGAATCTCTTTAGGAAGCTAAACCTAACTAATATAAGAAGAATAAAAGTTAGAGGTAGCTTCTTAGAGAGTAGACATAGGAGTATAATAAAGGTCTCTAATACGTTTAGAGGAAGTCTAATAGTACTTACGCTCTATATTCTAAATCTAGAAGTTACTCTAATCTTAGGTTAAAAGCTTGTCTAGGAATTTGATTTAGTTAGAATAATACTTCCTAATATTTTCTATATAGTAAACTCGAATATTAATCTTATCTTCGAATATTATTTGCTCTTTAGTATTTATTAACTCTAGAAGGTCTATAGTACTCTAGTCCCTTAGACTAACGAAGTAGAGAATAGAGTAGAGTCTCTAATTACTCTAATAGCAGATATAGATAACTCTAACTAAGCTACGTATAGACTCTATAATCTCTAGTATTATTACTTCTTATACTATAGTATATCTAAGTTAAGATCCCTTTATAAAGTTACTACGCTAAAGAGCCTAGTACCTATCGTCGATAGCTTTAACTATAAGATATATAGAATTACTAATATAAAGAGGAAGTAGAGAAAGGTAACTAACTAGAAGTATTAGATTCTTAAACTTATCTTACTTAATATCTATAGTCCCCTACTACTATTAAGAGAAGAGTTTAGGAACTTCCTTATTATTATTAATAATTACTCGTAGAAGGTATAGGCGTACTCTCTAAAGAAGAAATTAGACTTAGCTAAGATACTCTAACGTTAGTAAAAGAAGGTTAAGCTTTAGACTACTAGCTTAAAGCCTAAGGTAGTATAAAGCGATAATATAGATAAACTCCTATCTATCCTAAAGGAATAGGAGTTAGAGTATAGTATAGAGCTTAATCTAACTAAAGCGTATAACTCTAGAGGAAACAGAATTAGGGTTAGATATTAGTAATACTAAACAGGTAATTAGAGTAATAATAGAGGATACTAGGCTCCTAATTAAGTTCTAGCTAGAAGCTCTAACTACGAGCTAATATATCTATAACCTATACCTAGTAAAGATCGACAATCTCTTACTAACGCTAGAGGAGGCCTAGTTAGAGAAACGACTATTAGTCGACTATATCCGCGTCTAGGAGTACTAAGTAGTTTTATATATTAACCTAAAGTCGATACTAAAGGATTCGCGAAGAGATAAGCTAATAAATTAAGGACGTAAGGGAGTGTTTATTAGGTATAGTAAGGGTACTATAAAGATATAGAAGGTCTAGTTACCTAATTTAAGGTAGGTAATCGCAATAGGGTCTATTAAATTCTTTAAGGAAAGTAAGAGAGGTAATCTCGAACTTAGCTTTACTCTAAAGAATTAGAATAGTTCTATACTAACATAAAGACTAGTCGGGCGCCTACTAAAGCCTAATCTAAATATAACACGCCTATTACTAAAGCCTAATCTAAACCTAAAGCTACTAAGCCTTACTATAATACGTAGAGTCGTAATATATATCTAACTACTCTAGCTACTAAAACTAGATATAACCGTCGAGAGATATAACCTAGACTCTAATAACGAGCTAGAGAAGTTAGAGTAATAGGAGAAGGAGTAGGGCTAGTTAGAGTAGGTCTAGCTAGAGTAGGAGCTAGTAGGTTAAAGGCTAGTAGCCCTACCTACGCCCTCTACTCTAGTACTAGGCAAAAAGATAAGGCTAGTATCGGATAGGTTAGAAGAAGTTAGAATAGATAGAGGCCTACTAAAGTAGTTAAATAAGGTAACTAGTAAGAGAAGTTGTAATTAGGGAGATAAAGAGAGGTAGGACAAATTAAAGAGAGCTATAGAGACAATTAATAGCTTTATTATAATTTATAATATAATATTAGGTATAAATATAGAAGAAGAGCTCTACTAGTATAAAGATAGCTAGTTTAGGTTTATAGCAGATATAGAGGAATGTAGCCTAGTAGTAATAGGAGCTAGAATACGACTATTAGAGAAGATACCTATCCTAAAGATATATAAGTAGGTAGTCTCTAATAAGAAGTAGGGACATCTATAGCTAGAAGCTATATAGGTAGAAACTATAGCGTTAGAAGGCAACCTAACCTATAAGGCTATAGTTATACTAGTAGGAGCTAATCTAATTACGTCGAAATAGGTCTTCGATATAAAATATAATACTAATAGATTAGTTAATAAGTTTAAAGCTCGACTTGTTAGTAGAGGATTTAGCTAGGTACTTAGAGTAGACTTCGAGGATATATTCGCTCTAATAGTTAGATATAATACTATTCGCCTCTTTATAGCTATAGTATATATAAATAATTAGGAGCTATACTAAGTAGACATTAATAACGCTTTTACGGAGTTAGTCCTAAAGGAGGTTATTCTAATACGTGCTCTACCTAGAGTTAGAGTTAACCTAGGTAAGGTACTTAAGCTAGAGAAGAGCTTATATAGCCTAAAGTAAGTAGCCTAAGACTAGTACTAACTCTATAAAGGGAAGATTAAGAAGATTAGGTTTATTTAGAGTAGAGCTAATCTCTATCTCTTCGTCTACTCTACTTAGAAGATAATAGTCCTAGTATATATAGACGACATTATAATAGGGGCAGAAAGTATAACCGATATAGACTAGTTTAAGAAGAAGTTTATAATATTCTTTAAGATTAAAGATCTAGGAGAAGCGAATTACCTTCTAAATATTAAGATTATTAAAGACTAAAAAGCTAGTACTCTACGCTTAGACTAGATATACTATATCGAAAAGATGCTAGATAAGCTTATAATATTAGTAGAAGGTACTTTACTAACCTAATTACTTCTAGATAGCTACGACGCGATTAGAGTATTAGGACCTAATAATGTTAGAGTAGACAAGAAGGAATACTAAGAGGCTATTAGTAGCTAGATATACGTAGGCGTCCTAACTTAGCCTAATATTATATTTATACTTAGAAGGCTAAGCTAGTATATATCTAACCTAGCTAAATACTACTAGTAGGCTCTAAAGAAGCTAGGGAGATATATACGCTTATTAAAGGACCTTAGAATTATATATAATACGAAGGTATAAGATATACTTATAGGATACTCTAACTCTAACTATATAATAGACACGTTAGACTATATCTTAGTACTATAGAATATGTTTATACTTACTAGAGGACTAGTATCTTAAGCTAGTAAGAACTAAAAGTTAGTAGTAGGCTCGATAATAGAAGTAGAGTATATAGTAATAGCGAGGTATATAAAGTAGTCGTAGTTTCTCTATTAGATCCTCCGAGATATAAAGATATAAAGATATATCGGTTAGAGCCTATATATTAAGGAGGAGATAAAGTTCGCTATAGGATTACTAATAGTACGGCTATAAGGAGATAACTAAGTAGTAATTACTCTTATAAAGGATATATACGTAAGTAAGAAGTTAAAGTATATCGACGTAGCCTACTATTATTAGAGAGACCTCTATAAGAAGGATATTGTTTCTATTACCTATATTAAGACCTCTAATATAATTGCTAATAGCCTAACAAAACTAAAACTAGGGCCCTAATTTAAGAAGGTAGTAGAGTAGCTTTAGCTAAGGAAGTAATCCTTTTATTTTAATTCGCTTTCTATTTCTATAATTATAGCTGCTACTAGGGAGTAGTACTATAATATACTACTAGACTAACCTACTACCTTAGGTATTCTCGTTTATTATAAGGAACTTCTAAATCCCTATTAGAATGCCTATACTACTAGTAGCTAGCCCTAGACCTATAACGAGCATTCTAGCTACTACTCTAACTACTACGACGAGTACTCTAACTACTACTCTAACTATTACAATAAGTACTCTAACTACTACTCTAACTACTACGACGACTAGCCTAAGATAGACCTACATTAGGCTACTTAGAAACTTTACTACTAATTCTCTTATTAGGCGTCTTAATAATCTCCTAGTAAAACTATTACTAATTATAGAACTTCTATTAAGCCCTTACTCGACCTGCCTTAGGAATACTATAGAGTAGGTTCTTAGGAAGTCTTAGTATAATAATATAAGAGCTTAGACAAATAGAAAATAGACCCTAATAAATAATAACTAAGTGCCGCTTAGTCCTAGAGGCGCCTAGGCTAATATTAGAAGATAGCTAATATTTAGAAGGCGAGCGCTTAGTAGGAAGTAGAATATTATAGTCGTCTAGAGTTAGAGACAAACGAATACTACTCTATATACTCCTAATAGGCTAACCTCTTAGACTCCTACCTAAGAGAATTAGACTTATACTAGTTATATAGACATCTAGCCTAGAAGGCTAACGACGAGTTAGAGGATAAGAAGTCCTTAGGATCTTATACTCCTATCTTTCCTCCTAGGCCTCTCTAAGCGACTAATTCCTCTAACTAAGAATCCTAGTATTCTAACGCCTCTAACTAGGACTATTAGAGCCCTAATATCTCTAACTAAGGTTTATACCCTAAAGAGCTATAGTAGGAATAAGGACTAGAGCTTACCTAAGTAGAGTAACAGACCTCTCGCTTAATAGAGACTCCTCCTTAATTATAGGCGAAATCGAGGTACGCTAGTAGAGCTAGGAGAGGAAGGCCTAATTAGTAAGGTACTAATAGGTTAGAGCTTTAATTTTCTCGCCTATCTAAGTTAACTTATAGTTAGTTACCTAGTCTAGGAGAGTTAAGGGCCTCCTAATAACGCTTTGTTTATACTAGGCGAATTTAGCCTCCTAGAGATAGACTAAGATCTTATAGTAGTATAAGAGACTAGTTTAGAGGGTTAATAAGTCTATATACAAAGTATCTAAGAAGGTGCGGAGTAGCTATAAAGGTATAGTAGCCGCTAACTAAGTCGTCTAACTTATAACTAGATAGTAAGTTAGATAGTATAAGTTATAAGAGTAGCGGAGGTTTATAATACTACCCCTCTCTTTAAGGCGTCGAGGTCCTCTAAGACTATATATTATCTTTATAAATACTATATTATTCTCTATATCTATATCTCTATTTCTATCTATCTCTTTACTAATTTGCTATACGCCGTACGACGTACTTAATAATAGTAATACGCTATACCCCTACTAAGGATATACTATATAAGGAACTATTAAGTACTAAGTAGGCGCTAGTAGATTAGAAGCCCTATTAATAGTTAGTAAGGTAGTTAGTAGCTAAGAAGTAGGTAACTATACTATATACTAACTAGTATTAGTTATTAGTAGCTTTATAGGTAATAATACTAGCTCTTCTAATATTATAGCTAGTATTACTTAATTCGTAGGTATTAGTATTAGGTATTGCTTATAGTATATTCTTACTACCTCTTACGCGTTATTAAGTATATCTTCCTACTCTTAAGTTATATCTACTAGGTTGTTATACTCTTACTATTTAACCTTATATTTATACTACTATAACTTATTCTAACTACTTACTACTCTACTATACTACCTTATAATTTTAGTATCTACGATTACTTCTACTTTATATACCTTATTAGTTTTACTAGTATCTTTATTCGTAACTTCGATTAGAGGTAGTAGTTTAGTAATCTAGCTAGGTAGTAGCTCGTTATTTGCCTACTAAAGTAATAAGGTATAGAATACGTTATATACGTTTAATATATCTAGTAGGTCGAGTTTATAAGTAGTCGTATTCTTACTAAGAGCTTCTAGTACCTTATATAGTCTAGTATATTTATAGTCTAGCTTCTTTAAAGGCTATATAGTCGTCTAGTTATATGTCGAAACGTATACCTTATTACTAACTTAATACTATAGTATAATATAATAGTACGCGTTCGAATTATTAGCTTATATATTCTATACTAAGAAAAGCTACTAGCGTAATTTAGTATATAGGTTAGCTAAGTAGGTAGCGAGTATACGTACCTCTTTAGCTTCTAACTTATAAGGTCTAGCTAGCGTAGTTATCGCTACTAAGTCCTTAGTAAATTAAGAGTATTAGCTAGAGTTAGTAAAGAATAGAGTTATACTAGTACTCTTGTTTATATAGTTATTTATTACGAACTTAGTAAGTAGTAGCTAATCTACCTAGTTATTTTATACGTAGTTAACGAAAGTATAGAGGTACTATTCTATACTTTAATTTGTACGCTCCGACTATCTATCTATCTATAGATAGTATACTAAGAATAACTTACGCTAGATATATAGTATTTAATATATATACTTCTAGAATAGCGATATAAATTAGGTCCTCTTATTAGAGACGACACTCTCTAGTAGTCTATACCTTAAGAAAATATACTAAGGAAATAGGTATATAGTACCTCTCGTAGTTATTAACTTCGCTAGTATTAAATAAACTTCCTTAGTTAAGTAGTCTATAATAGTTAACGCGTTATAGTATATAACGCCCTTAAATAATTTACTACTAGGAAGGTCTATAACAAAATCGACTATTATATATCTCTATAGCTTATAGGGAGCGTCTAGTAGTTATAGTAACTCTTAATAGGCTATACGTAATACTTTTATAGTTCTATATAGTCTATAGTTATATACGAAGCGCTTAATATACTTAGTTATTCTAGGCTACTAGAACTATCTATATACTAGGTCGAGAGTACCTATACTACCTAGATAGCTAGCTACTAGAACGCTATAATTCTACTAAATAGCGCGTAAATATAGCTTAGCCTTATCTAGTATCTAAATATACCCTTATACTATAACTAGTCCTATATTAGTATCTACTATATATATGCGAGAGTCGACTTTAACTCGCTATAGTCTAGGTAATACCTCCTATATATTCTTATAGAAGGCGTCTACTATGCCTTAATACTCTATATCCTTACGCGCTACTATATATATCTCTTCTATTAGAAGTAAGGTCTAATCTTCTACCCTATACTCTTACTCTAACGTCGCGCTTATACCTTTAGTCGCGTTAGGTATTACTTCGATTAGTATAGCATATAGTACTAGTCTTAAAGCTATTATAATATAGTCTAGTAGTAGTATAATAAGACTTAGATTTAAAAAAATTTAATCCTTTAACGCGAGCGTTTATTAATCTAGTACGTCTTATATATAATAAGTAAGGGTATCTACTCGAGTATTAAGCTTACTAGAGTAGTAGGTAATCCTAAACAAGAATTCTAATAAGAACTTAGACTAGCGTACTTATCTTAAGTTTAAGCGTTTTGTTATTATAAAGTACTTAAGGTTCTTATAGTCTATTACTACTAAGACTAGTCTATTAGTATCTACTATTAAGAGTTTAGGTCTTAGTTTATCGAAGGACTTAATAATAGCTAGTAGCTCCTTATTATATATATTATAATTACGTTTAATAGCGCTTATTTTCTATAATAAGGCCTTATATGTATATAGAGACTATACAAATAAAGTAGAGGTTATAGCGGAGATAATAGACCCCTATCTATATAGATTAGTAATCTTAGAGATAGAAGAGACCTCTCCTCTTAAGAGGAACCCTCTCTTATAGAGGAATCTCTCTTCTCTTCGACTTCTATCTACCTAGAAGTAGGTCTAACAGAGAATCTAATTCCTTCTTAACTACCTATAGTCTATAGGAGGTAAGAGGTAGAGAACTACCTCTTATAGCTACTAGTAGACTACCTCTAGTATAGCGAGATCCTTCCTTTAGCTAAACTACTAGCGGACCGTAGGTAGTATATATATATATTAACTCCTTATAGACCGCCTATAGTATAGACCTAAAGGATCCTTTTAGCCTAGGTCTTATAGGCGCCTCCTTTCTAAGCTAACGTCCTAATAGTAAGGTATTATAACTTATATTATATATCTCGCTCTATATACTAGTATAAATATAAAATAGAACTTTATAGGAGGTCTATTATAGTAACTAGTCTAAATAGGTAGGCACGCGTTATTATAGTAACGCTTTAGCGCTAAATTACTAGCGTTAATATTAAATTCTTCTCTTTAGTTAATTGCTAACTATTCTCCTACTTAATAATCTCCTCTACGCTCCTCTTTATTAAAGTTCTATAACTATATATAGTCTATAACTAACTTCTTTATCTATATAACCCCCTATAGTCTACTTATAATACTAGGCTTCTATAGTAGTAGTACTACTATTATTAGTACGTATATATCTAATATTAGTACTAATAAGATATACTAGTTCTAGGCCTTATCTCTACGTAATATACGCTAAAAGCGTTACTATTAGCTACTTATATAAAAAGCTAGATAACTATACCTATAGGTACTATACTAAGAGTAAAAAGGGCTTTTATAAGATTATAAGTTATCTACTTATAGTTTCGACTACTTATAGTCTATAGGTAGTAACTAATAGTTATAGATCTTCCTTCTACTTTAAGGCCGCCTAAATAAGGTCTATAATATACGTATTATATACGTCGAGCTCTATAAATAGCGCGGCATAGATATTAGTAATATAGACGTAGTTTATAACGACGAAGTCGTACTAGTAGCTACTATTAAACTTCGCTAGGCGTAGCTAACCCTTAACTAGGTAATAGCTACTTATAAGTAGGATATTAAGTATAAGAATAAATACTACCTACGCCTAGATTACTACCTACGTACTAATAAAGAGTTCTACTATATTAAGAATAAGGAGAGGCGCTATAAGTAGAGTATAGATATTAAGACGACCCTTAGAACATTATAGATAATAGGCGATATAGCTATAAGTAGACTACCTATAGTATAATATATACTTCTTTTACTAATAGTCTATTATAGGATATAGGCGATATCTAATCTACTACTCTCTATAGATATGCTCTATTAGTAGCTAATACTCCTTCTAGCTACTTATCCTATATAAGGATCTTAAGTAGCTCTTACTCTTACTTGTACTATCGCTCTAGTAGTAGTTATAAGTATAACCTAGTTATACTTAGTACTAACGACGAACTAGATATATATAATAGTAATAACTCTACTAATTCTAATATAGAGATAGAGCGTATTAACCTTATCGACTACTTTAGGCTAGCTACCTATAAGCTAACTAAGATTACTAGCGCTAATAAGACTAAGAAGACTATACGTATTAATAATATACTATCTAAGAGCTATAGACGCTAGGAGCGTAGCCTCTTACCTAACTATACTCCTTACTCTAACTATTATATCTATTAGTAGTCTAGCTAAGCTAAGATACTATTTAAGGAGGGCTATACTCTAGATAAGGTTCGTAACCTATCTAGTAGTAAGGCTAAGAAGATCTTAATATAGCTAGTAGGTAGTAATAATACGCTACTAAAGAAGTCCTACGCCTCTATTAAGAAGGCTATTATCTAGATATCTAGCGATAAGTAGTCTACTATTCCTGCTAGTAATAATAACTTTATATATAACTCTTTACGTAAGTTACCTAAGAAGAATAAGAGGTATACTATAATAATCCTCGACCTAGTATAGAGTAATATCTTACCTTTATCTAAGATAGTAGGTATATTCGACGTATAGCCTATATTAGCTTATAGGTTAGAAGAGGTTAAGATCCCTAGAAGTTAGACTACTAATATATTAATAACTCCTATTAGTACTCGCTACCTCTATAAGTACTATAAGCGCTCCCTTAATACGACTCCTATTATAACTAACCTAGTACTATTACCTAAAACCTCTTCTAGTCCGCCTATAGTAACTGCTTTAGCTATAGGTCTATAGATAGCTATACTAGCTAATAGTACTACCTCTAGTCTAGCGTAGATCCCTAATATACTATATACTACTATAGCCTTCGCTACTACTTTAGCTATAAGTGCTACTACTACTATATTAGTAGCGCGGTACTTTAGTTTTAGTATTTAAGGGTAGAGGGTATTAAGAGCGAGGGTATATAAGGTATCGAGGTAGTAATAGTCCGCCTATAGTTAGTAGCTTACTTTACTAGTAGTAGACTAGTATACCTACCTCTATATATTAGTATAGTATTAGGTTTTTAGAGATAAATAAAGGAGAAATAAAAAGCGTTATTTTAATATTACTTACTACCCTTTCTTATCCCTATCTACCTATAGTTCGATAAGGACTCCTACTATTCCTTTAAAAGCTTATCTATCTCCTCGAAGTCTTCTATACTTTACTATATATTATTCTACTTGTTATAATTCTTCTATTATAATAGGTATTCTCTCTTACCCTTCCTTACGCGCTTATCTAAGATTTTCTTAACCTCCTATAGCTCTTCGCTATTAGGTATAATCTTAGGTTCGGCGACATTCGTTAAAGATTCGCTATTACGCTTCTTAAAGAGTTTAAGGAGCGATATATAGAATACGTCGTAGATTTAATATAAGACTAGAAGGCGAAGGTAGTAGGCTTATTACTCTATAGGTTCTTTAACTATAAACAGACTAATAAACTTAGTAGACATCTTCTAGCTCGGCTATAATAGCTTTAGGTTTTTAGAGCTAAGGAGAATAAGATCTCCTAGCTAAAACGTTAATAGAAGATACTTTTTATTATACTACTTACGCTACTACTCTTAGGCTTTATAGAGGTACTCTACTATAAGTTCTCGAGACTTACGTATTATCTCCGCCCTTAAAGATATAGCTAGCGCCTCCTCCTTATAATATATGTCCTTATATATAGCCTATCTTAGATACTTACTAAGTACTAATTCGAACGGGCTTATACTAGTACTAGAGTAAGGCGTATTATTATATACAAACTCTACGAATAGTAATAACTAAAGCTAATTATCCTAGTTCTTATTTATAAAGTATTATAAGAATGTCTTTAGAGTCTAATTTTAATGCTTTATCTAGCTATCTATCTAAGGGTAGTATATAGTACTAAGTCTACGCTCTATCTAATAATAGAAGTAGATCTTAGTCTAGAGCTTAGAAGTAAATAGCGAACTATAGTCGCTAACAATTCCTTTTAGAAAGCTAAACTTCGTCCTAATATTCTTAATAAACGTATTAGTAAACGATTCTATATTCTAAGTACTCTATATAGAAATATATATTATTATCTTAGATATCCTATCTGTAATTACTAGTATTATATTATATATAGTACCTTTAGACTTTACTAGAGGCAGACTAGTTATAAAGTCTAAACTAATCTCCTCCTAAATATCTTTAGGAATTAGTAATAGTATAAGCTTACTATATAGTAGATACTAGCCTAGTTTCGATCTCTAGTATACTATATAGGATTTAATATAGCTCTTTACGTTAGACTCTAATTCGAGCTAGTATAGCGTTCTCTTAATTAGCTATTATATCTTATTAGCTCTAAAATAGCCTATAAGTATAGAGTTATAGAATGTTACTAGGATCTTATTCTATATTATAGGTTTATTAGGAACGAAGAGCCTTCTATAAAACTATAATAGGTTATTCTTATTAAAACGCTATAGATTAGCGCGCCTAAGAGTAACTTGCCTATAACTAGGTCTAGTTTAGATCTAGGCCGTAAATAGATCCTTCTCCTATAATATTACAATTACCTATATAAACTTAGCGTTAGTATCGCCTAAACTAGTTTCGCTTATAAGCAAAATATATACTTAAGAGCGTAGTACGTAGTATAGATAAGTACTAGTACTAGCGTCTAGGAGGGACGCGTTATATATATTTAGTATTATTAGTAGTTCTTCGCTAGTATCTAAAATCTTTTTAGTTATAGTTCCTAAGCTACTCGCCTTAACTCGCGTTATACTAACTATTACCTTAATACTATTACTTACTAGCCTAAGCTTTCGCTAGAGAGTTAGGAGTAATATATTAATACTATTATTCTCTATCTAATAATCTAGCCTCTACGAAGGACTATTAGTAGAGTTAGAGACACCCGACTAGTAGTAGATTTTAAAATCGAATTGTCCTAGATATACTACCTATCTAGCTTATTACAGATTAAGGCGCTAGATTGTCTAGATAGTCTTTAGGTTGTTATAGTCCGTATATACCTTAACTAGTACTAGTATACTAGTAAAGTACTATTACTAAGTCTTAAAGTAGTAGATAATCGCTAGTAGCTCCTAGTTATATATCTCCTAGTTCTACTTATAGTCCTATATCTTTCTAGACGTAAAAGCGATAGGATACTACTTACTATCTTTAAATAATTGCGATAAGATCCTAGAGATACTAAAGTCTAATAAATCTATCTCTAGCTTAATCCTTTTAGTTAGATTAAAATAACGAAGAAGTAGTAATTCTTTAAAATACTTCTTTACTTTCTTAAATAACTCCTAGGCTGCTTCGGTCTAGTTCAAGTCTTAGTTGCCCTTTAACAAGTTAGTTATAGTAGCTATTTTCTTCGTATAATCTTCGACAAACTATTAGTAGAAGTTTACGAAGCTAAGAAATCCTTAGAGCTCCTTAATTATTATTAGGCGAGGCTAGTCTTAGATTATTACTACCTTATCTAGATTAGCGGCTACTCTATCTCTCTTAATAATAAAGCCTAGGAACTTTACTAAATTAGCGGCGAACTTATATTTCTTTAGATTATAGTATAGGCTCGCCTTCCTAAGATAGTCTAGTACCTTCCTTACTATAGCCTAATACTCCTCTAGACTATTAGAGTATATATAGATAAGAATATTATCTAAATATATAACGTAGATATTATCTAGGAGACCTAAAAGAGTATAGTTAATATATACTTAGAAGGTTACTAGGGTATTAGTTAAGCTAAAGGGCATAATATAATATTAATAATACTTATACTATATATATAATATAGTCTTCTACTTATTATCTTTACGGATCTAGATATAGTAGTAGGCATCCTTTAGGTCTAGCGAGGTAAAGTACTTTACGCTAATAAGTTAGTCTAGGGTTTCTTTAATAAGAGGGAGTAGACATCTATTCTTAATAGTAACGTTATTTAAGGCTTAGTAGTCTACGTATAAGTGTAGGTTACTATCTACCTTTAGAATAAATAAGAGAGGTACGCTAGTAGAGCTAATACTATATTTAATCTATCTAGCTATAAGTTTCTTCTTAAGATATTCTTAAAGGACTTCCTACTTATAGGCCGATAGTAGATATAGTAGTCTATACGGAGGTTCCTTCCTATCTACTAAATTAATAGCATAGTTAGTTACTTAGTAAGAGGGAAGTATACTAGTAGTTTTATTATCGAATAGGTCCTAGTAGGTATATAGTATATCTAGAATCCTTAGATCGATAGTAGCTTTAGTAATATATACCTTTAATAGACTATTAGTAGTACGTTTAACTCGAATCTAGCTAATATACTATACTAGTTACTTCTTATCCCTCTTTAGTATATATGCTAAAGCTTTAGTAGAAATAAAGTCTATATCTTCCTTAATATACTCCTATTTCTAAGTATCCTAGCTATTTAAAATATCGATTATATAATACTTAAGAGTATAACGGCCTAATAGGACTTTCTAATTAGCTATGTCCGTACTATATATAAGGATAGTCTTCTAACGAGCTTACTCTATATAATCGGTTATTATAAGCTATAACTTATATATACTATAGTACTTCTAGCTTTAGGAGCTTAGCTAGCTAATATCTAGAATCTAGGCTACGACCTTAGGAAGGTCGTACTTAACTATAATACGCTAGTCTAATAGCGTAACTTGTCTATAGATATTAAACGTAACTCTTACTTCTAAATTATTAGTAAGTAAGCCGCTTAGAGTATATAAAATATACTAGTCGCGAATAACTTCTTTACTCTCGAGTAGCTAGATAGTATTATTAGTCTTTAAGTATTTTTGCCTAACTACTACTAATCCGCCTATAGTTAGGCTTAAGATTTTTTTAGAATAATAGGAGTCTTATTAGAATTACTATCTAAATCGTTCTTAATTTTAGAGTAGTTAGGCTAGAGGTAGCCCTTCTCGCTATACCTATAGCAACTTACTTTACTTATATTACGTTTAGGCTTCTCGGACGGACTATTAGTACTATAATCCTTTAACTTATTCTTACTCTTCGCTAAGGAAGCCTTTAGCGTAGGCTTTTTCTCTATAGGCTTCTTAGCTATCTTCTTCTTTAGAATATTCTTCTCTAATCTAGAAGTAAGATCTATAAGCTTATCCTAGGTTGTAGGAGTAGCATTATAGTTAATAATAGCTTTCTATAGCTTATCTCTAAGTCGAGTAAAGTAATAGTATAGGAGCTACTTCTTAGTATACTAAGGATCTATCTAGTTCTTAAGGCCCTCTATATACGTAAGGAAGGCTTAGGCTATCTAGTCTAACTTCTGCCTATAACCTACGTACTTAATATAGGCTTAAAGAAGTTAATCCTCTAGGCTATCTAAGAGTTAGGCTATAAAGTTCTTAAAGTACTTCTAGGTAATAGCTTAATATTCTACCTCGCTCTTCGACTTCTATTATATCCTCTAATAGTCTTTTAGCGTATCTAAAAGATACTATATAGCCTAGATTACTTACTAGAAACCTTCGTTATAGAGATATAAGGCTTAGAGGAAGGTAATCTTATAATTAAGAATAAAGTCTTCTAACTACTTAAAATTCTTCCCTCTATAATTAGGTAGCTCCTTAATAGTCCGCTTTACTAAGGAGTATCTACCTATTAGTAGTCTATTAGCGGATCGCTTCTAGCTATAGTAGTCCTATAACTTAGCCTATAGGTAAGTAATATTAGCCTAGAGCTAGAGTTTCTACCTATAATCCTAGAGCGTATGAACCTATATATAGACTAATTCCTTATTATCTCCTTAATTAAGGCCTCCTATCTCCTCTCCGCCTTCTTATTGCTTATTACCTTCTTTAGGCTAACTTTACTAACTAAGTAGTTAGTCGTATATCTACTTATCTTCTCCCTTAATCTCTTTAACAAATCCTCTCTACCTTAATAGACTAGTAGGACCTTATCCTTCTAGACCTCTAGGCGAAGGCTAAGATCGAGTAAGGGGGGCTATTAGAGCCGCTACCTCGAAATAGGTATAAAGATTACTCTATAATAAGGCCTTATATATATATAGGGACTATATAAATAAGGTAGAGATTATAGCGGAGATAATAGACCCCTATCTATATAAATTAGTAATCTTAGAGAAGGAAGAGACCTCTCCTCTTAAGAGGAACCCTCTCTTATAGAAGAATCTCTCTTCTCTTCGACTCCTATCTAGCTAGAAGTAGGTCTAATAGAGAATCTAATTCCTTCTTAACTACCTATAGTCTATAGGAGGTAAGAGGTAGAGAACTACCTCTTAGGGCTACTAGTAGACCGCCTCTAGTATAGCGAGATCCTTCCTTTAGCTAAACTACTAATAGACCGTAGGTAGTATATATATATATTAACCCCTTATAGACTACCTATAGTATAGACCTAAAGGACTCCCTTAGCCTAGATCTTATATCTTCTTAGAGAAGTAAGCGACTAGTCGGAGCGTACTATCTAAGTATATTTATAATACGACGTATATAACTATACTATCTAAGATATTAGTTTTAATAACTATCTCTTTCTTTAGATTAAAGTATATAAGGATTAGCTATTCTATAAATACTCTCTTTAGAGCCTTAAAGGCTTATTATATAGGCTTAGTCTAAACGAATTATAGCTTCTTACTATCTAGCCCGTTATATATTAAGTTAGTTAATAGTATAGCTAGCTTACTATACTTAAAGATAAATTGCCTATAGAAGTTTGCGAAACCTATAAAGGCTTAAATATCCTTAAGCTTCCTTAGAATCTCCTATTTAGTAATAGTAGTAATTTTAGTTAGATCTATTTTAATCCTATTAGTTAAGATAATAAGACCTAGGAACTTCGTCTCTTAAATATAAAACTCGCTTTTGTCGATATTAATAGGTAAGCTAGTATTATAGAGCTTCTTAATTACCTAGTTAATATACTTTATATACTCTTCTAGCGTGTCGCTAAAGATTAATACGTCGTCTAAGTATACTAAGGCGAACTTATCTAGGAATTTATAAAGTACCTTATTAATATATAACTAGAATATAGCTAGTATATTATAGAGCCTAAATAGTATTACTAGGTTCTCGAATTATCTAAATCGAGTATTAAATATAGTTAGCTACGTATAGCTTTTAGCGATATATAGTTAGTTAAATATAGTTATAATATCTAGGCGTATATAGTACCTCTTACCTACTACGCGCGCTAGCGTTTTGTAGATAATAGATATTAGGTATCTATTCTTAACTATAATAGCATTTAGTACTCTATAATCTATATAGATACGAAGGCTTCCTTAAGGCTTCCTTATAACTATTACTAGCGTAGTAGTACTCGACGTACTTAGTTATATAAAGCCTTATTATAATTAACTATCGATCTACTTCTTAATTACTTTGTTTTTACGCTATAATATAGTATATAGCTTCTTATATAGAGGTTCGGTTCTAGGCTTTAAATATATCTTATAGTCGATACTAGGCTAGTATTTTAGAAGCTCCTTTACTCGTTCTTTTAAGAAAGCGTCTATAAGGTGTTAGTAATATAAGAGTAATCGAGCTATAAGGTCGGCGGCCTCCTTTATAGCTATAAACTTAGTAAAGTCTTCTATACTTACTATATTAACGCTTACTATAATAGCGCTAGCGCTAATTACAAAGTTAATCGAGTAATAAAAGACCTCTTTATTATTTATAATATATTAGTAGGCCTTAATTGCGCTTATCCGCTTTATATCGATACTATATACTTAAAGAGCGTAGTATAGCCTAAAATCCGCTATATAAGCCTATAGTAACTTATATAAGTAGAAGTAGCCTCGCTACTAGCACTAAGTTAAATCTATAATAATAGCTCTAGTTATCTAGTTAATATTAGGGTTATAGTCTATAAACTAGGGTCTACTAAGTATAAGGTCGTATTATAGGTTATAAACAAAAGCGTAGAGTAACTTATAGTACTTACTATCTATAGTTACTTTAAGTATAGCTATATAGATAATACGCGAAGTAATAGCCTTACTATCGCTAAGCTTAATAACCCTTAGTTAGGAGAGAGGGTAGATTAGAATATTGTTTCTACGTATATATAAAGAGTTAATAAATTAAGAGTTAGAACTACAATCGAGGTAGGTTATAGCTAGAATTCTATTAACGTTTGTCTATATAAGTATATAAGGTAATACTACTAGTTCGCCTTTAGTATCTACTTAAAATTGTACGGATGCTACTAATATTATTAACTCTCTCTCTTTATAATAATATTACCTACTACTATCTTCTATAGTTAAGACGTAGTACTACCTTTTCTTACCTTAGAGTCGCTATTAGTAGGAGTTCTACTACTAGACTCAGACACGCTAATAGCGTTATTATATAAGGAGCTAGTACTAGTACTAGGGCGATTAGTAGCGAGCTAGATTATAAGTAGATACTTATTAGTCTCGTATAACTAGTAGCCTAGGTACTTATAATAGAAGTATTTGCCTTCCTTACTAAGCTAGATATAGTTAGCCTTAGTAAGGTATATTAGGTTACGCTATTCTTTAGGAAGTAATAGTATATTATATTAATAACAACTACTAGTAGTTAGTAGTAGGTTGCTTATATTTAATAGCGTAGAGTTATAAGAGCGACTACTATTTATATTATTTGTGTTATTTAGCTTAGAGGCTTACTTATACTTCTTACGCTTAGCGTTTAACTTAAAAGTAAGCTCGAGTTTATAATAGCGCTTAATAAACGCCTTAGGATTAGCGACTATAACTAGTAAGCCCTTCTTATTAAACTAAGGGATATCTTTAATAACCTACTACTTATAGTACTTAGTACTATTATTAATAACTAGTACGTACTTACTATTAACTTTATCCTCTAAGGAAAATAACTTAGTAGCTAGCTTAACGCTCTTAGCGCCGCCTATATATAATAATAGGCGCTTGAACTTAGTATAGAAGTCTAAGAAGGTGTCGCTATCCTACTTTAGAGTATAAAACTTAGTTATTACCTAAGCCTTAGTATTAATATTACTATATTACTTAATAAGGTCGTTAAGTATCTTATTAACTAAGGAGTAAGGATATAAGACTTAGGCTAAGGGGGTCCTTTAGGTCTAGACTATAGGCGGTCTATAAGGAGTTAATATATATATATACTACCTATAGTCTACTAGTAGTTCGGCCGAAGGAAGGATCTCGCTATACTAGAGGTAGTCTGCTAGTAGCCCTAAGGAGTAGTTTCCTATCTCTTACTACCTCTAGATAGTAGGTAGTTAAGAAGAAATTAGATTCTCTATCGGACCTACTTCTAGTTAGATAGGAGTCGGAGAGAAGGGAGATTCTTCTATAAAAGAGGGTTCCTCTTAAGAGGAGAGATCTCTTCCTTCTCTAAGATTACTAATCTATATAGAGAGGGGTCTATTATCTCCGCTATAACTCTACCTTATTTATATAGTCTCTATATATATATAAGGTATCTATTATAGAGTAATCTTTATACCCGTTTTAGAGTAGTAGCTCTAATAGCCCTCCTTACTCGATCTTAGCCTTTACCTATAGGTCTAGAAGGATAAGGTCCTACTAGTCTATTAAGGTAGAGGGGATTTGTTAAAGAGATTAAGGGAGAAGATAAGTAGGTACATAACTAACTACTTAGTTAGTAAAGTTAGCCTAAAGAAGGCAATAAGTAATAAGAAGATAGAGAGGAGCTAGGAGGCTTTAATTAAGGAGATAATAAGGAATTAGTCTATAGATAGGTTTATACGCTCTAGGATTATAAGTAGGAACTCTAGCTCTAAGCTAATATTACTTACTTATAGGCTAAGTTATAGGACTACTATAGCTAGAAGCGATCCGCTAATAGAGTATTAATAGGTAGATACTCCTTAGCGAAGCAGACTATTAAGGAGCTACCTAATTATAGAGGGAAGAATTTTAAGTAGTTAGAAGACTTTATTCTTAATTATAAGATCGCCTTCTTCTAAGCTCTACACCTCTATAACAAAGGTTTCTAGTAGGTAACCTAGGCTATATAGTATCTTTTAGATACGCTAAAGGACTATTATAGAGTATAGTAGAAGTTAAAGAGCGAAGCAGAATATTAAGCTATTACCTAGAAGTACTTTAAGAACTTTATAGCCTAACTCTTAGATAGCCTAGAGGATCGACTCCTTTAAGCCTATATTAAGTACGTAGGTTATAGGTAGAAGTTAGACTAGATAGCCCGAGCCTTCCTTATATATATAGAGGGGCTTAAGAACTAGATAGATCCTTAGTATACTAAGAAGTAGCTCCTATACTATTACTTTACTTAACTTATAGATAAGCTATAGAAAGCTATTATTAACTATAATACTACTCCTATAACCTAGGATAAGCTTATAGATCTTACTTCTAGATTAGGGAAGAATATTCTAAAGAAGAAGATAGCTAAGAAGCCTATAGAGAAGAAGCCTACGCTTAAGGCTTCCTTAGCGAAGAGTAAGGATAAGTCGAAGGATTATACTACTAATAGTCTGTCTAAGAAGCCTAAACGCGATATAAGCAAAGTAAGTTACTATAGGTATAGTAAGAAGAGCTACTTCTAGCCTAACTACTCTAAGATTAAGAATAATTTAGGTAGTAATCCTAATAAGACTCCTATTATTCTAAAAGAATCTTAAGCCTAACTATAGGTAGATTAGTAGTAGTTAGGCAAAAACACTCGAAGACTAATAATACTATCTAGCTACTTAAGAGTAAAGAAGTTATTCGCGACTAGTATATTTTATATACTCTAAGCGGCTTATCTACTAACAATTTAGAGGTAAGGGTTATATTTAATATCTATAGATAGGTTACGCTATTAGACTAGCGTATTGTAGTTAAGTACGACCTTCCTAAGGTCGTAGCCTAGATTCTAGAAATTAGCTAGCTAAGCTCCTAAAGCTAGAAGTACTATAGTATATATAAGTTATAGCTTATAATAACCGACTATATAGGGCAAGCTCGTTAGAAGACTATCCTTATATATAGTAGGGACATAGCTAATTAGGAAGTCCTATTAGGCTATTATACTCTTAAGTATTATATAATTAATATTTTAAATAGCTAGGATACTTAGAAATAGGAGTATATTAAGGAAGATATAGACTTTATTTCTACTAAAGCTTTAGCGCGTATATTAAAGAGGGACAAAAAGTAGCTAGTATAGTACGTTAGCTAGATTCGAGTCGAGCGTACTACTAATAGTCTATTAAAGGTATATATTACTAAAGCTGCTATTAATCTAAGGATTCTAGATATACTATATGCCTACTAGGACCTATTTAATAATAAAGCTACTAGTATACTTCCTTCTTACTAAGCGACTAACTATACTATTAATTTAGTAGATAGGAAGGAACCTCCTTATAGACTACTATATCTACTATTAGCCTATAAGTAGGAAGTCCTTTAAGAATATCTTAAGAAGGAACTTGTAGCTAGGCGGATTAAATATAGTATTAGCTCTACTAGTATACCTCTCTTATTTATTCTAAAGGTAGATAATAACCTACGCTTATATATAGACTACTAAGCCTTAAATAACGTTACTATTAAGGACAGATGTCTACTCCCTCTTATTAAAGAAACCCTAGACTAACTTATTAGTATAAAGTACTTTACCTTACTAGACCTAAAGGATGCCTACTACTATATCTAGATCCGTAAAGGTAATAAGTAGAAGACTATATTCTATACGTAGTATAAGTACTATTAATATTATATTATGCCCTTTAGCTTAACTAATACTTTAGTAACCTTCTAAGCGTATATTAATTATACTCTTTTAGGTCTCCTAGATAATATCTACGTTATATATTTAGATAACATTCTTATCGATACGCACTCTAATAGTCTAAAGGAGTACTAGGCTATAGTAAGAAAGGTACTAGACCGCCTTAGGAAGGCGAGCCTATACTATAATCTAAAGAAGTATAAGTTCGCTACTAACTTAGTAAAGTTCCTAGGCTTTATTATTAAGAGAGATAGAGTAGTAGCTAATCTAGATAAGATAGCGATAATCTAAGACTAGCCTTGTCTAATAATAATTAAGGAGCTTTAAGTATTCCTTAGCTTCGCAAACTTCTACTAATAGTTCGTTAAAAGTTATACTAAGAAGATAGCTACTATAACTAACTTGTTAAAGGGTAACTAAGACTTTAACTAGACCGAAGCGGCCTAGGAGTTATTTAAGAAGGTAAAGAAGTATTTTAAAGAATTACCGCTTCTTCGTTATTTTAATCTAACTAAAAGGATTAAGCTAGAGACAGATTTATTAGACTTTAACTAAAAGGATTAGGCTAGAGATAGATTTATTAGACTTTAGTATCTTAGAGATCTTATCGTAACTATTTAAAGATAGTAAGTAGCATCCTATTACCTTTACGTCTAGAAAGATATAGGACTATAAGCGGAACTAGGAGATATACGACTAGGAGCTACTAGCGATCGTCTACTACTTTAAGACTTAGTAATAGTATTTTACTAGCGTACTAGTACTAGTCGAGGTATATATAGACTATATTAACCTAAAGACTATCTAGATAATCTAGCGCCTTAATCTGTATTAAGCTAGATAGATAGTATATCTAGGATAATTCGATTTTAAAATCTACTACTAGTCGAGTATCTCTAACTCTACTAATAGTCCTTCGCAGAGGCTAGATTATTAGATAGAGAATAATACTATTAATATATTACTCCTAACTCTCTAGTAAAAGCTTAGGCTAGTAAGTAATACTATTAAGGTAATAGTTAGTATAACGCGAGTTAAAGAAAGTAGCTTAAGAACTATAACTAAAGAGATTTTAGATACTAGCGAAGAACTACTAATAGTACTAAATATATATAACGCGTCTCTTCTAGACGCTAGTACTAGTACTTATCTATACTATATACTACGCTCTCGAGTATATATTCTACTTCTAAGCGAAACTAGTTTAGGTAATACTAACGCTAAGTTTATATAGGTAATCGTAATATTATAAGAGAAGGATCCGTTTATAGCCTAGATCTAAGCTAGACCTAGTTATAGGCAAGTTACCCTTAGGCGCGCTAATCTATAGCATTTTAATAAGAATAACTTATTATAGTTTTATAGAAGGCTCTTTGTTCCTAATAAACCTATAATATAGAACGAGATCCTAGTAACATTCTATAACTCTATACTCGTAGGCTATTTTAGAGCTAATAAGATATTATAGCTAATTAAGAGAACGCTATACTAGCCCGAATTAGAGTCTAATATTAAGAGCTATATTAAATCCTATATAGTATACTAGAGATCTAATCTAGGCTAGTATCTACTATATAGCGCGCTTACGCTATTACTAATTCCTAAAGATATTTAGGAGGAGATTAGTTTAGACTTTATAACTAGTCTGCCTCTAGTAAAGTCTAAAGGTATTATATATAATATAATACTAGTAATTATAGATAGGATGTCTAAGATAGTAATATATATTACTATATAGAGTACTTAGAATATAGAATAGTTTACTAATATGTTTATTAAGAATATCGCGACGAAGTTTAGCTTTCTAAAAGGAATTGTTAGCGACTATAGCTCGCTATTTACTTCTAAGCTCTAGACTAAGATCTACTTCTATTATTAGATAGAGTGTAGACTTAGTACTATATACTACCCTTAGATAGATAGCTAGATAGAGTATTAAAATTAGACTCTAGAGATATTCTTATAATACTTTATAAATAAGAACTAGGATAATTAGCTTTAGTTATTACTATTCGCGGAGTTTACGTATAATAATATGCCTTATTCTAGTACTAGTACGAGCCTATTTAAATTAGTACTTAGTAAGTATCTAGGATAGGCTATATACGAGGACGTATATTATAAGGAGGAGGCGCTAGCTATATCTTTAAGGGCGGAGATAATATATAAGTCTTAAGAACTTATAGTAGAGTACCTCTATAAAGCCTAAGAGTAGTAGTATAAATAGTATAATAAGAAGTATCTTCTATTAACGTTTTAGCTAGGAGATCTTATTCTCCTTAGCTCTAAGAATCTAAAGCTATTATAGCTAAGCTAGAAGATATCTACTAAGTTTATTAGTCTGTTTATAGTTAAGGAACCTATAGAGTAGTAAGCCTACTACCTTCGCCTTCTAGTCTTATATCGAATCTATAATATATTCTATATATCGCTCCTTAAACTCTTTAAGAAGCGTAATAGCGAACCTTTAATAAATGTCGCCGAACCTAAGATTATACCTAATAGCGAAGAGCTATAGGAGGTTAAGAAAATCTTAAATAAGCGCGTAAGGAAGAGTAAGAGAGAATACCTATTATAATAGAAGAATTATAATAAGTAGAATAATATATAGTAAAGCGTAGAGGACTTCGAGGAGATAGATAAGCTTTTAAAGGAATAGTAGGAGTCCTCGTCGAACTATAGGCAGATAGAGATAAGAAAGAGTAGTAAGTAATATTAAAATAACGCTTTTTATTTCTCCTCTATCTTAACTCTAAAGAAAACTTAATACTATACTAATATATAGAGGTAGGCGTATCTATCTACTACTAGTAAAGTAAGCTACTAACTATAGGCAGACTATTACTATCTCGACACCTTATATACCTACGCTCCTAATACTTTCTACCCTTATATACTAAAGCTAAAGTATTACGCCGCTAATATAGTAATAGTAGCACCTATAGCTAAAGTAGTAGTAAAGGCTATAGTAGTATATAGCGTACTAGGAACCTACGCTAGACTAAGAGTAGTATTATTAGCTAGCGTAGCTATCTATAGGTCTGTAGTTATAGTAGTTACTATAGTTAGGCTAGAGGAGGTCTTAGGCGAGGCTAGGTTAGTTATAGTAGAAGCTACGTTAGAAGAATACTTATAGTACTTATAGAGGTAATAGGTACTAATAGGAGTTATTAATACATTAGTAGTCTAACCTCTAGTAATCTAAACATCTTCTAGCCTACAAGCTAATATAGGCTATATATCGAATATACCTACTATTTTAAATAAAGGTAAGATATTACTCTATACTAGGTTAAGGATTATTATAGTATACTTCTTATTCTTCTTAGATAACTTATATAAAGAGTTACGTACAAAGTTATTATTACTAGTAGGAATAGCAGACTACTTATTACTAGAATTCCCGATAATAGCCTTCTTAGTAGGAGCGTAGGACTTCTTTAGTAGCATATTATCGCTAGCTACTAGCTATATTAAGATCTTCTTAGCCTTACTACTAGATAGTTATAGACCTAGTCTAAGGTATAGCTCTCCTTAAACGGCGCCTAGGCTTAGCTAGACCGCTAATAGATATAATAAGTAGAGTAAGGAGTATAGTCTAGTAAGAAGCTATACTCCTAGCGCCTATAGCTCTAGGATAGTATATTATTAATATATACGACCTTCTTAGTCTTACTAGCGCTAGTAACCTTAGTTAGCTTATAGGCGGCTACTCTAAAGTAGTCGATAAGGTTAATACGCTCTACCTCTATATTAGAGTTAGTAAAGTTATTACTATTATATATACGCGGCTTATCGTTAGTATTAAGTATAATAGAGTTATACTTTTAGCTACTACTAGAGTAATAGTATAGGCGGCGATAGGAACTACTAGAGATCCTTATATAGGAAAGATAACTAGAAGGAGTATTAGCTACTAGTAGGGCGCGTCTATAGAGAGTAGTAGATTAGATGTCGCCTATATTCTATAACAGACTATTAGTAAAAGAAGTATATATTATACTATAGGTAGTTTACTTATAGCTATATTACCTATTATCTATAATATCCTAGGGGTCGTCTTAATATCTATACTCTACTTATAGCGCCTCTCCTTATTCTTAATATAATAGAACTCTTTATTAGTACGTAGGTAGTAATCTAGGCATAGGTAGTATTTATCTTTACGCTTAATATCCTATTTATAAGTAGCTATTACCTAATTAAGGGTTAGCTATACTTAGCGAAGTTTAATAGTAGCTACTAGTATAACTTTATTATTATAGACTATATCTATATTACTAATATTAACGCCGCGCTACTTATAGAGCTCGATATATACAATACGTATATTATAGACCTTATTTAGGCGGCCTTAAAGTAGAAGGAAGATCTATAACTATTAGTTACTACCTATAGACTATAGGTAGTTAAAACTACGAGTAGATAACTTATAATCTTATAAAAACCTTTTTTACTCTTAGTATAGTACCTATAGGTATAGTTATCTAGCTTTTTATATAGGCGGCTAATAGTAACGCTTTTAGCATATATTATATAGAAGATATATAATATAGGAGTATTATTACGTAGAGCTAAGGTATAGAATTAGTATGTCTTATTAGTACTAATATTAGATATACGCGTACTAATAATAGTAGTACTACTACTATAGAAGCCTAGTATTATAGGCGGACTATAGGAAGTTATATAGATAAAGAAGTTAGTTACGGACTATATATAGTTATAGGACTTTAATAAAGAGGAGCGTAGAGAAGATTATTAAGTAGGAGAATAGTTAGCGATTAACTAAAGAGAAGAATTTAATATTAATACTAACAATTTAGCGCTAAAGCGTTACTATAATAATACGTACCTACCTATTTAGGCTAGTTACTATAATAGACCTTCTATAAAGTTCTATTCCTTATTTATAATAGTATATAGAGCGAGATATATAATATAAGTTATAACACCTTATTATTAGGACGTTAGCTTAGGAGGAAGGCGCCTATAAGACTTAGGCTAAGGAGGTCCTTTAGGTCTATACTATAGGTAGTCTGTAAGAAGTTAATATATATATATACTACCTATAGTCTGCTAGTAGTTCGGCCGAAAGAAGGATCTCGCTATACTAGAGGTAGTCTACTAGTAGCCCTAAGGAGTAGTTCCCTATCCTTTACTACCTCTAGACTATAGGTAGTTAAGAAGGAATTAGATTCTCTATTAGACCTACTTCTAGTTAGATAGGAGTTAGAGAGAAGGGAGATTCTTCTATAAAAGAGGGTTCCTCTTAAGAGGAGACATCTCTTCCTTCTCTAAGATTACTAATCTATATAGATAGGGGTATATTATCTCCGCTATAACTCTACCTTGTTTGTATAGTCCCTATATATATATAAGGTATCTATTATAAAGGGTTATAGTAAGGTCTACTACTAATAAGCCTAGATATATAGTAGTCGACATATAGCTAGGCGGAGCTAACTAGATAGGACTAGATAAAGCGTAGCCTAGTATCTATAGTCTTAAAGGATATATAGTCTAACTTCTAAGTAAGAGCTAATAAAATTAAGTAGAAGGTATCCTCTAATTTGCTGTTAGAGTTAAACTTCTCCTTAATCTTAATACCGCGATTAGTTTCGACTAGCTTAATCTAGTTAGAGTTAATAGTAACGAAGGAATAAGATAGTCTATCTACTACTTACTTAGTAACTTTAATATTATTAAAGGAAGCGCTATTACTAGTCGAGCTACTATACCTATTACCTACTAGTAATATTAATATATTAGCCGCAAGATTCTTCGTAGCCTCTAAATCCTTCTTAAGCTAAGTAACCTTCTTATAGAGCTTAGCCGTAGTCTCGTCTAACTTATTAAGTTCGATATTATATATAGCTAGAAGCTCCTCGAGCTATCTAACCTTCTTAGTTACTTCCTTAGTATAAGCCTTTACGTCGCTTATCTACTTTTAGGCGCAAGCTTACTAGCTAGAGTCTTCTATATTACGTAGCTACTAAAGGGCATATATAATATAGTTATACTTATCCTAAAGCTCCTTAAGCTTACTCTTATTAATCTTAGCGGCTTATAGAGTAAAGTTACGTTTAGTAACTATATAATAGGATACCTTAACTAGGTCTACAACTTAATTAAACATCTCTTATAGCTTGTCCTATACTACCTTAGTAAAGTCCTCTAAACTATTTAAGGTGTCTAGGTCTCTTCTATCTTACTTATCTTTCTTATCCTCTATAAAAGTAATATAGTAGTTCTAACTTAGTAGTAGGAGCACTTATACTACCTACTATCTATTCTATATATCTAACTCTTATTTAGTTACGTAGCCGTTATAGGCTAGTATAGTATACTCCTAAGTATTTCTATCTTAAGAGACTAGTACTCTAGGGAAGAGTAGCGTGTCGTAGTAGGAGATAGCTAGATTATTCTAACTAGTAAGCTTCGCTATATTTGCCTTTATTATATATTCGTATATTATATTATTATATCTTATACTATATTATATACTATATTTATAAGTTGTCTTATAAATGCCTTAACTCTATAAACGCTATAAACTAGGGAAACTATAAAACTATAAGGCGCTTATACGTAGATATCTATATAGATATACTTAGTAATAAAGACTATATTTATTATTATAAGAGTAGTATACGAAAGTATAAAGGACTAGTTTAAAGAGTTAACAAGTTCGTATATAAAGTATCTAAGAAGGTATAGAGTAGCTATAAAGATATAGTAGCCGCTAACTAAGTCGTCTAACTTATAACTAGATAGTAAGTTAGATAGTATAAGTTATAAGAGTAGCGGAGGTTTATAACAAGTAGATAAGATTACTCTAGATAAATCGCGTTAGGTTAGTCCTAACTAGAATACTCCTATCTATCTATAGGATCTCGTTAAACTATATAGTAAAGAGGTCTCTAGCTTCCTAATTAGTATAAGGTTTAGAGAAGGCCTTATCGCGATAATCTATAAGATAAGTAAGTAACCTATAGTACTCGCCCTCCTAATACTTATCTAGAGCTATCTAGTAACAATCTAGATCCCTCTAACAATAATCCTTATCCCTCTAACGCTATAGGCTAATATTAGGGCTCTAACCTAGGCTCTAATAAACTAGAGCTTAGGGAGTCGGATTAATAGGCTAGAGAGTAGAAAAGTAAGGGCGGAGGTTATAGCTATCTACCTAAGCTCGGGCTAATAGACTACTCTAAGCTAAGCCTAATAGACTACTCTAACTTATAGTACTACTCTAACCTAAGGGATTCTTATCTACTAATTTAGTATAGAGCGAGTAATACTTCTTTTAGTTCTTCCTAAAGTAGTTCGTATAAGAACTCTTAAGATAAGGATTTCTAGAGTTAGAGTAATAAAGAGCGTATAGACTAATATACTAGCCTCCTAACTTTATAGTATACTAGACCTAGTTTATAGTCTAGATAGTACTAGCTTTTATAAGACCCGCTATAATAGGTATTATACTAGTTAGTATATTTAGGTTATATTCTTATAAGCCTAGATTATTAGGAAATACCTAGCCTAAATAAGTAACGTAAAACTAAGTTATATTACCCTTAAATACTAAAGGGACCTTAGAGAACTAACTAGTATAGTATACCTTGTAGAGGAATCGAATATATACCTAGAGCTAGGTATAACTAAGAGTCGGATATCTTATAGTATTAGAGCTTAGAGCGGCGAGCTACCTAAGCTTCTTATTAAGTAAAGTAATATCTAATAGAATTAGTAGAATACCTTACTATTACGCTATACTAAGGTATTAGAGAAGTATAAGAGTATTAGAGAGATAATAACTAAAGAAGTATACTAAGAAAGAGAGGGAGGGTAGACAACTTTATATAAAGTCGGACCTACCTATAGAGATAAGGTATTTATATACGCTAGTATATAAACTAATATATATAAAAATAAGACATTTATATAGACAAATAAGTAAAGAAATAAGACATTTATATAGACAAACAAATAAGCTAGCGTAAGTAAAGAGTAAGTATACTCTAACTTACGACTTTATTTATATATTAGAGGTAAACATCCTCTAACTTATAATTCTCTATTACGAAGACAAAGAGGCACCTTCTCTTAGAAGAATAAAGGAGCACGTTATTTCGAGAAGACTCTAGAGTAGGATTAGAAGCTAGTAGGAGTTACTTAGGGTTAGTAGGAGCTACAGATAGTATATAACTAAGTAGGAGTGTTAAAAAAGGGTAGAGAGTAGTCTTATACCTACCTAGCTAAGTTAGAGTAAGAAGAGTTATACTAGAACATAACTTATAAGTCCTCTAACTAAGTTCCCTATAAGCTTAGCGCGAGTAGGAGTATTTAAAGGGGAGAGAGAAGAGATAGCTTCTCTTCTCTAACTAATATAATATATAGTTTACTTCTTTGTCTATACTTAGGTACATCCCTTTCCTAATATAATATATTCCTCTAGTAGCTACTTCCTTATATATAAATCTATTATATACTAGAGTATTAGATCTCTATTAAGTGTCGGATCTTAATTTAATACTAACACAAATCTAGGATAGCTTAACTATCCCTCGTCTATTAGAATTATAGGTAGATTATTAGATTCTTTAAAGTTAATTATAACTATATTACTAGTATACGAGCTCTAGTATCGAGACCCTATAGTAGTACTACTTCTATAGCAATAGACTCTCGAGTAAGTAACTATAGCTCGAGCTAACAACTATAGTAAGGCTATAAACAACTTGCTTTTAAAAGTCGGCATTTTGTATAATAATAGTTTTATACGACTATATCCGCTAATTAAGAGAGGTTTATAGATCGTTAATAACTTACTAAGAAGTGCTAGCTATAAGGTTATTAATTAGAATCTGCCTCTGTATTAGGACTTAGCTAAAATATATCTACGCTTCCTATAGTTAGATAGTATATATAATATCTATAAATAGCTTAAGCTATCTAGCGAGCCTCTAATTCTACCGCTTCGTAATATTTTTAAACTTATACTACCTCTTATAGCTATTAAAATATAGGAATTAAGTATCGAAGGCTAGGACGCCTACGAATCTTATCTCGAGTACTAGAATAGTAAGATAGTAGATAATAGATAGGTAGTCGATACTATTATTATACTAGTCGCTCTATATATAGTAGTCTTACCTAGACGATACTTATATACTAGCTATACTAAGGTAGTCAACCTACTTAATTATTATACTTACGTTATACTAGTTATATAAGTAGATTAATTTAGCGATAAGGTAGATATAGATTATTTACTTTATAACAAACTTAACGTAAGGAACTAGATATAGTACGATATAGAGGCTTATTATAGCGCTCCTATAGGGTTGTAGATTGTTTATAACAAGTACGAAGAAGAGAAGGTCTAGGCAATTAGTAAAATCGTAACTAAGCTTTTAAAAGACCCTTAGGTA
The DNA here is from genome assembly GCA_020826765.1 of Teratosphaeria viscida. Classification (NCBI taxonomy): domain Eukaryota; kingdom Fungi; phylum Ascomycota; class Dothideomycetes; order Mycosphaerellales; family Teratosphaeriaceae; genus Teratosphaeria; species Teratosphaeria viscida. Next base: position 36,476 of record JAHESH010000213.1, read on the forward strand.
GCGACAGCGATAAGATAATTAAGATAAAGAGGAACTAGGCTCTTTAGTAGACTTATAAACTATAGATTATATTATTATACTTTAGACTATACTTATTAGCGCTATAGTATATATATTATATAGCTTCTATATATAGCCTTAACGTAGTATAGGCTTATTATATACTACTTATACTAGCCTACCTTAAGAGCTATCTCCTAAGACTTCTAGTATCTTATATAGATGTCCTTTACTTATTATATATAGTATATAAGCGGCTCGCTACGTCTCTTAGTATAGCTTATAAGTAAAGCGGCTTATTAGTAAAGTTCTTTTATAATATAGGCTAATATAGTATATAAGAGATTATAGGTAGTATAGATACGCCTAAGGTAGACTACCTTAGAGTATATAGTATCGAAGTCGTTATAGTAGACCTTAACTCTCTAGAGAGGATTACTAAAGCTATTATATTAGCGTATACTATCTTTATAGTAACAACTATTTATAATAGTAATATATAGCGTAAAATCTAGTAAGATATAGATATAGCTAACGCTACTATAGGCGTAGAAACTTTAGAGCCTTTTATATAGTATTCCTAGTATCGACTATTTCTAGTAGTAGTATAAATATGCTATATATAGATAGTAAGTCTTAGTAGATAATTATATTATTAGATATTTGCCTTTACTTACCTAAAGGTTCTATTCGAGATATTAAAGAGATAGACCTTACTATTAAAAGAGGTTAGAGTTAGAATAAGAAAGCTTTATCTAGCTAACGCTATAGGTTTAACAAATATATTCTAGGTAATAGCTAGTAAAGTATAGAGTTAGAGTTATAGGTTGTCGAGTTAGATTAAGGAACGTTAACTAGGCTAGGTAGTACCTTAGATCCGAAGGAGATAGCCTTACTACCTAAGATCCTATAGAGGACTTATCCTAGTATCTACTATTAAGACCTTTTAACTAAGAGAACATAAATCTTTAGAGATTTTGTAAGTACGTAAGGATATATTAGATATTAGAAATTATTATAGTATACGAGACTTAGGACTAATATTTTCTATATATCTAATAGGCGAGGTACGTAAGTATTAGTATATCTATATAGAGTAAGATATCTCGAATAGCTATTTTAAATACCTTTGTAACCTATAGAGTAGGCTATAAGAACTTTTTAACTATAGATTTAAGCTCGAGCTAAGTATCTAGCCTATTCGATAGATTAGGAAGTACTATTTCTCTTGTCTTATAGAGCCGAAGTTATTTAGATAGTCCGAGCCTAGGACTATAGTTAGCGAGAAGTACTATATTATAGAAATCTCTAGTATAGTAGTAGGTAAGATATATACTATCGAGGGACCTAGTAGCTAAGTAGGTAGAAAATTAAGATATCGAGCGGCTAGTATATAATAGAGTACTTATAACAGATTAGAATCGAAAGCTAAATTATATAAACGAAACTAAGATAGAGCTATATAGCGCCTACTATAACAAACGCTAAGCTAAAGAAGGTATATTAGCTATATAGTAATTCTACTAATACCTTAAGTATTATAGAGGCTCTATAATTATATTAAAGAGTATATTATATCGACGATCCTAAGTCTAAATAATATAGATCTACGTATACTAATAGGTATCTTCTCTAATAATAACTTTATTATAATAAGCGCTCTATTCTCTTATAATAGTTAAAAGGCCTAGGAAGAGCTAGTATTATAGATAAGGCGTTATTATACTCGTATAAAAGACGCGTAGTTAACCTTCTAGTATAGCGATAAGATATTATAGCTTAGCTCTATAAGCGTACGCTAAATATCTATTAACCTCTTTCTCTTAGTTCTTAATACTTCGGTACTTTAAACTTACTCGTCTCGACGAGATACTACGTAATAAAGCCTATAAGTTATAGCCTTTAGCTATAGTTACTTCTATTATAACAAAATACTTAGGTATAGGATATATACCTATTTTAGTAATTAGTACTACGTAGGTATAGGCTCTATAGTAGGTAATATATATACTTTAAAAGCTATAGGATTTAGTAGGTAAGCTCTTTAGTATACTTCCTATCTATAATTTTCGTAATTTTGCTAGACTCCTTATACTAATATACTTCGAAGTTATATCTACGAAGCTTACCTCTCTCCTCCTAGCTACGTCCGCTTTAAGGAGTATTACAGCGCTCCTATTACGAATGCTAGAGCAGGCGCTATATAATATAACTAAGCGCGAGATAATTACTTCTTCTAGAGAGAGTATAGTTAATAGCTACTTCTACTCTCTCTATATCTAAGACTCTTCTAGTACTACTTTCGACATCGAGGATAGTAGTTATAGTCTTATATAAGACTCTAGTATTAAAGATGTTATAGGTAGGATTAGCTAGGAGATAGGTAGTACTTAGTAAGTAGCTAGAAGATTTCTCGCGCTAATCTTATACTTATAGATTATACTTAGAGAAATTACGTACTCTAGCTCTTAGAAGATAGATAGTAATACCTACTTATCTATATATAGCTAGACGACTAACCTACTCGTAGAATACTATATTATAGATTTGTATAGCGATTATAATCCTAGGTTAGCTAGGATATATAAGGGCTTAGTCGATTTAGATAATAGTACTTATAATATTTACCTTATAACTAGGACTAACGTAGATAATATTAAGAGGACCGCGACGTTTAGTTAATACTAGAGCGTTAGGATATTAAATAGAGTCGGCGGGACAATTACTACAAAGAACTATTTCGATACTTCGGAGGACTTAGGTATAGTAAGTTTGTCTTTAAATTACTCTCCTATAGTTATCGCTTTTACTAATAGTAGCCTAACTAACTAACTTTAGCTTAGAACTTAGGTACGTATAACTATTAGATACTTATAATAGAAGGATATAAGAGTAGTAGGAGCTCCTTAATTACTATAAGTAGCTAGATTATTATTGTTGTTATAGCTATAGATTCGATCGAGTTATCGAGAAGGCCTCGGGTTATTATAGTATAAAGGCATCTTTATGTTTCTATTAATAGTCGTCTTATAAGATATTAACTTATACTTGTACCTTTATATCTCCTAGGTGCGAACTAGCTCCTTATTTTATTAGATGTCTAGTAATCTCTTAACTTTGTCGTTATATCTATCTTAGATATATATAGCGACTAAGGGCGCGTTTAGTTACTTAGTTATAACGTCTAGTAGCTATACTACTTAGCCTTAACTAGTCGATTTTAGTTATAAGATCCTTAGTATTATAACTAATACTAGCGCTAGTAGTATATTTAGTCTTTAGTATATCTAACTAGTTAAAAGGCTAGTTATAATTAGAGTTATAATTCGGATATAATAGTACCTTTATAGTAAGATATACTTAACGTATAGCTAATTATTATAACTAAGGCTAGTAACTAGCTATATTACAATTATTAGTTATAACTAATAATTTGTAAAGAGGCCTTATATATATATAGAGACTATATAAATAAAGTAAAGTTATAGCGGAGATAATAGACCCCTATCTATAAGAATTAGTAATCTTAGAGAAGGAAGAGAGATTCCTCCCTCTAAGAGGAACTCTCTTTTATAAAAGAACCTCCCTTCCCTTAGACTTCTATCTAGCCTCTCTTATACTAGAGGTAGGTCTAATAGAGAATCTAATTCCTTTCGACCGCCTATAGTCTATAGGAGGTAAGAGGTAGGAGACTATCTCTTAGGGCTATAGGTAGACCGCCTATAGTATAGTAAGATCCTTCCTTCTACTAGACTACTAGCGGACTATAGATAGTATATATATATATTAACTCCTTATAGACTACCTATAGTATAGACCTAAAGGACTCTCTAAGCCTAAGTCTTATAAGCGCCTCCTTTCTATACTAATATTCTAATAGTAAGGTATTATAACTTATATCGCGTATCTTACTCTATATACTATTATAAATATAGAATAGAACTTTATAGAAGGTCTACTATAGTAACTAGCCTAAATAGGTAGTTACGCGTTATTATAGTAACGCTTTAGCGCTAAATTACTAGCGTTAATATTAGATTTTTCTCTTTAGTCGATTGCTAACTATTCTTTTACTAAGTACTCCCTCTACAATCTTCTTTATTAATTAAAGTCCTATAACTATATATAGTCTATAATTAACTTCTCTATCTATATAACCTCCTATAATCTATCTATAATACTAGGCTTCTATAGTAGCGGCACTACTATTATTAGCACGTATATAACTAGTATTAGTACTAATAAGATATACTAATTCTATACTATAGCCCTCTAGAATAATATATCTATTCTCTTTATCTTCTATATAATATATACTAAGAGCGTTACTATTAGCCGCCTATATAAAAAGCTAGACGACTATACCTATAGCTACTATACTAGAAGTAAGAAAGGCTTCTATAAGATTATAAGTTATCTACTTATAATTTTTACTATCTATAGTCTATAGATAGTAGCTAATTATTCTAGATCTTCCCTCCTCTATAAGGCTATTTTAATAAGGTCTATAATATATATATTATATATGTCGAGCTCTATAAGTAGCGCGGCGTTAATATTAGTAATATAGATATAGTCTATAGTAATAGAGTTATATTAGTAGCTACTATTAAGCTCCGCTATATATAGTTAACCCTTAACTAGGTAATAGCTATTTATAAGTAAGACTTTAGGCGTAAGAGAGAGTACTACCTACGCCTAGATTACTACCTACATACTAATAAGAAATACTACTATATCGAGAATAAGAAAAGGCGCTATAAGCAAAGTATAGACATTAAGCTAACTCCTATTATAATATAGATAATAGGTAATATAGCTATAAGTAGACTACTTATAGTATAATATATATTTCCTTCGCTAATAGTCTACTATAGGATATAGATAATATTTAATCTACTACCTCTTATAGATATACTCCTCTAGTAGCTAATACTCCTTCTAGCTACCTATCCTATATAAGGATCTCTAGTAGTTCCTACCCTCGCCTATACTATTACTCTAGTAGTAGTTTATAAGACTTAGGCTAAGGGGGTCCTTTAGGTCTATACTATAGGCGGTCTATAAGGGGTTAATATATATATATACTACCTACGGTCCGCTAGTAGTTCGGCCGAAGGAAGGATCTCGCTATACTAGAGGCGGTCCGCTAGTAGCCCTAAGAGGTAGTTCTCTACCCCTTACCTCCTACAGACCGTAGGTAGTTAAGAAGGAATTAGATTCTCTATTAGACCTACTTCTAGTTAGATAAGAGTCGAAAAGAGAGGAGATTCTTCTATAAGAGAGAGTTCCTCTTAAAAGGAGGGATCTCTTCCTTCTCTAAGATTACTAATCTATATAGATAGGGGTCTATTATCTCTACTATAACCTCTACCTTGTTTATATAGTCTCTATATACGTATAAGGCCTTATTATAGAGTAATCCTTATACCCGTTTTAGAGTAGCGGCTCTAATAGCTCCCCTTACTTAATCTTAGCCTTCGCCTATAGGTCTAGAAGGATAAGGTCCTACTAGTCTATTAAGGTAGAGGGGATTTATTAAAGAGATTAAAGGAGAAGACAAGTAGGTATATAACTAACTACTTAGTTAGTAAAGTTAGCTTAAAGAAGGTAATAAGTAATAAGAAGGCGGAGAGGAGATAGGAGGCCTTAATTAAGGAGATAATAAGGAATTAGTCTGCGGATAGGTTCGTACGCTTTAGGATCGTAGGTAGGAACTCTAGCTCTAA
>JAHESH010000214.1:0-42027 GCA_020826765.1 Teratosphaeria viscida
GGGCATGGGTGTTCTGGCCACGAATTTTGAGTTGGTGAGGTAATGACGAAGAGCCCTTGTGGTCGCGGAGCTCGAGATCGGGCGGAAGGGACAGGATGTGGATACCTGCTGTGTTTTTGCGATGGGTAGGTATTCAGGATGGTTGGGTCGAGGTGGACAGTGACGCGGACGAATTGCTGACACCAGGAGCTATCTCTATCAGCTGTCTCTTGTACTATTACTGGGCGAGGACTACTGAGGAACACACGGACCTGAATTGAACAGCAGTACTGTATCCACATCTGGAACCCTGGAACTGGAAGCCGATGCTGCTCTATATGGTACTTCGAGATCACTGTTTCCGCGCTCAGCTTACCCTAGTGGCAATATAGCATCCAAAGCAGCTTTCATAGGGGAAGGCATTATACAGAGCGGTAGTAGATGACAGTGCCTATAAGCATTCTAATTCCTAGCGTCAATTCAACAATTATGTCGAGTACTTCTGAACCAACGCTTACTTACCTAGGTAATAAGCGCAACTCTAGATAACAACATCCCGCCCCGACATCGATCTTCTCCTTAGTACTACACTTATAGCACTCAACAATCTCGGAAATCTGTCAACAAGCCGACAAGCGTAGAGGAGAATTCCCGTCGTCAGGTCTGCACTATCGACGGAACCGTCAAGGTCGTCTGGTTCCATCTATCTATAGCCTCGAAGTGGGGATCTAGTAATCCACTAGATCGAGGCCTCGCAATCAACCCGGATCGACTCGAACGGGAGGATTGGACGTACATGGAATCCTTCTTATCATCGCTCACACTATTGTCTAGCTCGTGTCCAGGCAGTCAAGATAGATCGGCTTACATATGTACTGCCGCTCTTGCAACCGACCCGCTATCCTCTCGATCGTTACACTTTGACCCCCACCTGGCCAAAATCTCACGTACCGTCCGTACCCTCCGAGAGATGCTTCGGTGAAGCTACCCAGGCTGTTGGTGCCTAGCGACACATGACAGCCCTTGTCCTGATCCACTACGGTAGAGGACCCAAGCCCCCGGACGTACTACGAGTCTACGACGCTGTCGACGAGTCCCCGGCGCAGATGAAGACAGAAACTCACACTAACAGTTCCAGCTTGCTGAACGTCGGTACTGATCAAAGCGAGCGGGCAGGGTGTCCATTCATCTAACAACGAGCATGCATGTGATCGAGATTCCCAAAGTTCAGTATAGTCGTCATCTGCTGACAAGCTACAAACTCACGATGCGAACAGCGCAGCATTTCCCATCCGGACGGACTCGCGATCATGTGAGATGGACACCAACGACGGACGCCGTAACGATGATCCCAAGGCCGACCATTGGACGCGTGCTTTCCAACCCCCTCACTTCGACCCACGACGGGCTTCCGAGCGCCCTACCAATGACCCCAATGTCCCAAAGACATCGACCGCGACGGCCAGCGGATCCTCGCCTATAAAGGCACCTGGCTGCCCCCCAAAGGAACCCGTCCTCCCTCCAACCACCTGCAATCCACCACCCAAGCACCGCAACAAACGACCCTCTCCAGTCCGCCCACCCAAAATGAAGCTCACCTTCACCACCCTCCTCCTCGTCACGATGAGCAGCATCCTCGCCTCAGCCGCGCCTGCTCCGAACCAAGGTAATCACCGCCCCCTTCCTCTCCCCCTCCGCCACGGAAGCAGAAAGAAACTCAAGCCATCAATCGACACTAACAACCAGCCTCTCCAGCCGCCGTCGCCAGCGCCGACGAGATGGTCGTCGAGCCGCGCGCCGCGCCCGGCACGGCCCTGCAGATGGAGAAGAGGGTGCCCAAAGACAAGAACGCCCCGGGGTCCGGCACCAGCCTCGTCAACATCTTCTACTGCATGTTCGGCCGCAGGGACAAGTGCCAATGGCAATGAGGGGATCCGGGAGAAGCGGGCAGGTGAAGTTTCGGAAGGGGATGGAGGGTCCGCCGTTCAAGTGAGGTGCTCTGTTGGGAACGGAATGCTTCGAGTGGACTCCGGTAGATTTTTTTTTTTTTGGGAAAGTTGATAAGGTAGCTGCTGTCAGTGATTCCATCAATCAATCAATCAATCAAAACCGGCTGACATGATGTCAACGATTGAATGCTTGACGGCAGCGTCAATTTCAACGTGACTCCATTAACTGCTTAATCAAACTGTTTGCTGCTGATGTTAGCGACTGATGTTATGCTAACAGATGTCAACGATTGACTGCTTACCTTAAGCAGACTGACTGATGTTGTGCTAACAACGTATCAAGTATGTAGTCAGCTAGTTGAAGCGGACCCGCTGTCTACCACATAGTTCGTTGCTGTCAGCTTTGTCCATTCAGGACCATCCCAGTTCTTCTCAAGATGGAGCAAATCAGTATCACATACACCATAATCGATGAACTCCTCGAGGCCGTGCGCTCCGGCGAGATCGAGAGTGTCCAACGCAAACTAGCCGTCGCGAAAGCGCAAAAGCGCCCTCCGTATTTAATCCAGCTGCTGACCGATGCCATCACGTCCAAGCGACCTCACATGCTGGACTTCCTACTGGATCATCGAATCCCCGTCGGAGGTCGTGCGGTGGTAGCGGCGGCTCCGAGAGTCACTCTTGAAGCTTCTGCGCCGTGGCTGGGACATCAACGAGCTACTAGGCACATTCGAACCTCCAGTCTTAAGGGAAGTTGTTGATTACTACGCTTCTTCTGGGTATGGCTGACTCTTCATAGCAGGATATTGACCGATGCCGCAATGGCGAGGTGGCTGGTTAAGCTTGGCGCGGACCCAAGTGCTGGTTGCGACGACATTAACGAGACACCGCTATCGTGTGCTATTGCGTACGCGGATATGGCGGTCGTTGCAGGGCTCCTAGAGACAGAGCCGGATATGAAGAAGGGTTATCTAATGCATGCGGCAGACGCCGACAGCCTCCTAGTACCGAACTAATTCAAAGTCTCGCTAAGAAAGATGCACCCTACGACGATATACTATGGGAAGATCCTAAGTCACTCCGCTTCCGCGGCCATCTGCCAAGAGGCACACCGCTACATAAAGCCTACGCTAATAGGAATGTGGAAGTGGCCCGCGTGCTATTAGACCTTGGTGCGAAGGCAGACAGGCCAGTACGGATGTGGACAACGAATCTGTCCCTAAAGCCGCGGCAAATTGCAACAAGCAGTGGGTGTCGGGACCTGGAGATGCTGTTTGAGTCGAGATGTCGAGATTGGTTCGAATGAAGCAACGGCTTTTGTTATGAAGCGAAGTATCCCACGAATGCGAATGAAATTCCCTGGAATCACTCCAAGTACTCTTGTGACCCATGCGACGATACACGATGGCTGAGCGTGCTTTGCTCATCATCGCGCCAAAAGCCGGCCGCGTCCTGGATGAGGATGAGGACAGGTGATGGGCCAGTCTTGAACCTTTTTCCAGATGGTCGAATACGTGCTTGAGGTACGGTAGCCGGCGTGGATGTTGAGCAAGCCTACTTCCGGCATCCAACCCAAGTCGGAAGACCCAAGACAGAAGAGGCAGCGCGAGGCTTCCGTCGCAGACTGAACGTACTCCGTCCGCTCTCCTGTACTCAAGCTGTGAACCGGTGGATTAGTACTACAGGGGTTGACCACGTGGGAATCCCCACTGCTATACGTTTTGTTTTGCTTTGCATCCTGCTTAGGATATGATATCTGTCCGTTTTGAATCGAACCGAGAGATGAAGTGGCGTGTTCAGTACCAATAGAGCCTGGCACGGGTTGAATCTTGGGGTTTTTTTCCATTCACAAGAAGGTCGACAGATCTATCCATACATTGCCTATAGAGCGTCCACTATCTCTTCCCGCCAGAAGCCTTGAGATCTTGCCGAGGCTGGGCGGGCTTAGAGTACAGCCAGATTGCCACGAAGACGACCCAGCCGACGATGGTGACCCAGATGCCAGAGATCCATGGGTAGGCACCCGAAATGACGAACGATCTCGGCCACTCGTCGTGCGCGAAATGTCGGACGGTGACGGTCCTCTTCTCCTCGATGTTGGTGAGGAAGGGTCGACGATACTCGACGTAGAAGTTGAAGATGCCGTGCTGATCGGGGATTTTGAATTCTGTACCGAAGATGGTCGCTTCGGATGTCTGTTCGATCGGCGAGAGGTCGAGCCGGTGGAAAGGCGACAGCATGCTGAATTCCAGCTGTACGGCATCGCCTTCTGGCGGAGTGAAGGGAGTCCAGCGGTCGCCGTCCCACTCAGACAGCTCGATGGAGTACGTGACGTCATTTTTGATCCTGTAGATCTGCTCGTAGGCCTGGCCGAGCTCCATGGCGGTGGTGTTCTTGATGTGGCCTTTCCCGGTGCCCTCCTGTATCAAAGCATGCTTGACGGCTCCGGCCTTGAGGACACCTAGCTCTTTGAAGGCCCACTGGGAGAGCTTCTGGGCGAAAGCCCTATTTGAAGCCTTGGATGCCTGCTTGCCAGGTCCGGAGAGGGAGACGGTGGCATCGAACCACTTGTCCTCCAAAGCCTCGGCACTGCCCAGCACGGTGAAGCGGGCGCTGTTGCGGGCTTGGAAGGCCGTGACGATGCTGATCTGCGAGCCTGAGGCGAAGACGTCCTCTAGTCCTTCCGCATCATCCTTCGGGTTGTATGTGTACGCCGTGCCGGAGGCCTTGATGACGGACGCGAGGAGCGGACTGCCATTGCCCAGCACTTGTCCCACGGCTCTTGGGAAGGCCACGAGTCCGTCGACGGCGAAGTAGTTCTTCTGGCCCTTCTTGCCTGGTGGAGAGGGCAGGAGGAGGACGTCATGCGCCTCACTCGCGCTTTTCTGGTCGTAGTTGAAATGATCGACGACCAAGCTGTTCCTCTCCGGCGGGATGCTGATGTCCAACTCCAGCAACAAGCTGCTGACGGCGGTGGGCACCGCCTCCGCGCCGGACAGGGCCAACAAGATGTTCGAGCCCTGATTCACGAAGTCGACCAGGACATTCGGGGCGAGGTTGGGGCCGAGACCCTTTGCCTTGGTGGGAAGGAGGAGGAGGTGGGAATACGCCGGGACGCCGTGTTGGAAGAGCGAGAGGGAGGAGTCTTTGATCGGGACGTAGGTGATGTGGAAGCCGCGGTCTGTGGGCGAAGGTCAATGACATTGTCCGACGATGCACGATCTGACATGGCCGTCTTACTCTGTAGATCTAACCAAAACTGGCTGTATTTGGTCTTGTCGGCTTCGTCGTCGACGACCACCAGCAACTTGGTCCCCTGGGCGGACAAGGCCGAGACGAGGCTCAACAGGCCGAGGAAGAGGCCGAGAATGCGTACATGCATCGTGATGTATCTGGCGATGTCCTGCAGCACACTGGAATACTCATGACCAGAGCTTCGGGGAAGCTTGAAGGGCCAAGTTGCCAATGGCACCGGGGGCCGGGACGCGTCGGTTCCGACGGAGGTGCGGAATTGCTCCGCTGGCCGAGCTGTCGCGCTTGGCCTTGGGCCATTGGAGGAGTGGAATGTGAAGACGACGACGACGGCGAGGACGACGACGACGACATCCACATGTACAACCACCTTCCCGACTGAACAATCTCAAACCAACACCAAGTCACGGGACAGAAGCCGACACCATGGCACCCGTGTCCTTCTTCGAGAAGCCCGGGCAGTACATCTCGTGGGCGATGCGGCGGAAGCCGGCCATCTTCTGGAGTCTGGTCGTGGGCGGCATGGGGCCCGTCGTGGCGGTATGCAGTCCACGAGATCGAGTGCTGGCGATGGATGGAGATGCTGACGCTGCCTCCGCCTCGACAGCTGACGGCCCCGCCCGTCCGGAGAATGTTTGGCGATGGCCCGAGACCGCAAATCCCTCTGACATACCCGAGTAAGTCTGCACGGCAGGAGGAGGGCGAAGACCTCAGCGGTCGAATAGCAGCGGGGAGTGCCCGTGGGAGGGGGATACATGGACGTGCTGACACCCTCCGCAGTCCCCAAAGGCCCCCGGCAACGACCGACGGGGTACGAGGACTGAACGCGGCAGGAGCGAGGACTGGACGGCGCGGGTGCATACTGGCCCGATGCGGCAACAGCGGGATGGCGTTGGGGGGGAGGTCAAGTGAGATGGGACGTCGGCCATGTCGGCCTGACGCGCATCCCGCGTCTCTCGGCGGGTGTACATATCGATGCAATGCCACCGCCCACATTTCGACCAGCCCGCCGTCGACCGGCACCCACATCAGCACGGCGCACTCCGCGGAGGGACATGGCGACGCGTAGGCAGGCGGGTCACAGGCGAGGATACATCATCGTCGGGACTCGCAGCGCACAGTCTGAAGACGTCCAGCCTCTGCGATGGCTCGTCCCATGAAAGGTAGGACCCTGCGCCGATTCATCATCGGCCAGGCCAACACATGCGATATTCTAAGGTATCCTCAACCTCGTCCAGTACGTAAGCATCACACTCTCGGCGGGCCACTACGGTGTGTAACATGACCCAGCATGACATGCCGGTACCCGCTTTACCATCTTTGACCACTAGGGTCATCCTGACCATCAAGGTACCGCAGGTATACAAACTATACCCCGAGCCTCACGGAGCATTACTCGAGCACTGCCACCACATGCACCCCTCGCCCCGCCACCAGCACGCGACGATCGGCGACGACCCTCACCACCACCCAAACCAGCACCCACCCAAAAATGTCAATATCGGCGTCCAACCTCCCCGCCGAAATCTGGCTGGAAATCATCCCCCACATCCCCTACACCCCGACCCAGCTCACCCACCTCCGCCTGACCAACCGCACCCTCAACAACCTGCTCCGCACCCACGAACACAGCCTCGTCGCCGCCATCCGACACACCCAACTCTGCTCCCCAACCCTCAACCTCCACCTCTTCCCCTCCCTGATCCCCAAGACCTACGCGGACCTCCACATCCTCCACCGCCGCAGCCACACGCTCGCCTCCCTCCACGAAAAATGGCTGCACATCGTCAGCTCCTCGGAAGAATTCCACTGGCTCGACGGCCGCTGGACCAGCATCCACAAAGCGGGCCTCCTCCTCCTCTACCGCCTCCAAGACACGCCCTCGCACGCCTGCAAGCTCCGCCTCCTCGCCTCCCTCCCCAGCACGAGCCTCGCCTGCCTCCTGTTCAAACTCATCTCCTCGGTCAAGATCCTGCGCGTCTTCGGCCCGGAACCGATCCACCTGCGCCACGCGCTCGGCGACGCCCCGACGCGCGCCGACATCGAACTCGCGTGCGAGGAACTCCTGCTCCAGCACGGCCCGGAGTTCTTCGTCCGCCTGCTCGAGCACGACGACGCGGCCGGGGCGCTGGTGCGGAAGGAGTTTGAGGGCATGGAGGAGCGGCAGGTGGCGGGCGAGGGCGTGACGCTGATTGCGGGGTTGCGGCGCGCGTTGGCGGACGTCAGTGGGTGTGGGGTGCGCGAGGTCGTGTGTCGGATGTGGGCGATCTTGAGCTGTACGGGGTTCGATGGGGTGGATGAGGCGGGGTTGGGGATGATTGTGAGGGGGGAGGTGGTGAGGTGTGGGATGCGGCGGGTGGGGTTTTGATCAGGGGTCGGGTGGCAAAGGTTTGGACGAGTGGGTGGGGAGGGGTTGATGGGATGGGCGTCAAGGCTTGAGAGGGAGAGGCGTGAGAGGTGGGTTGGACGGGAAGTTGGAGGTTCTCGTCGATAGTGACACGGGACGTTCTAATGACTGGCGAATGTTTATTATATCGACAGAGATGTGTAGTGCCATCTATGGCATTCGGCTCTCGGCATGAAATGCTTGTATATCGTACATGTCAATATCAGTTCCTGACATCCTACGTACATGTACATGTACATCCTCAACAATACATGTACATGTAATAGGAATCCCGTTCCAGACGTCATCCCGTCTTCATACCAACCACCTACCCCTATGTCCATGTCCGATCCAAGTCTTGGCATTCGCTCATCCCGTCGATCCGCTCAGCCCCGCTCTTGGCATCCACCTGCACCTTCTGCTGTGCCGTCTCTATCATCATCATCATCATCATCATCATCATCATCATCATCATCATCATCATCATCATCATCATCATCATCATCATCATCACCCCTCCCATTCATCAATTCTCCATCAAACTTTCAACAATCGGTCAGCTCGACCAAACAACAGGAGTAGTAGTCCATGGTAGCATCTTGGCTCGGCTTCTAGCGGCCGCTCATATGCGAGATAGTGTACAGTACTCACTGACAGTAGTATGTAAAATCAGGTCCAAGGTGGGTCCGTCACTGACCAGGATCGGGGGGCCCGCGACGAAAAATCCTCTGTACAGTCACAAACACACCACATCTGGTTGACGGGCGGCTGACGGGTCCCCGTCGCGCTTGAATACCTAATAATGTAATACCATAATGATAAGGCCCTGCTCCACTCTTTCCTCACTCACCCTCCCCATCTCCCTAACCCCATTATCATCATCAGCCGCACTCGTTCCACTCTCTCCTCCTCCATTTACATGTCCAAAACCTCCACCCCACACCACCACCACCACCACCACCACCACCATGAAGGAACCCACCGACGCCACCACCAACCCTCCCTCCTACCCCCCGGACTCCTCCGTCGGCACCACCCTCGACAACGCCGACCAACTGCAGCGCCACCTCGCCAACCGCCAGATCCAGATGATCGCCATCGGCGGCGCCATCGGCACCGCCCTCTTCGTCAGCATCGGCACCGGCCTCTACAAGGGCGGCGCCGCCAGCTTGCTCATCGCCTACACGATCCAATCCGCCGTCCTGGCCATGGTGAACAACTGTCTGGCCGAGATGAGCACCGCGTATCCTGTCTCCGGGGGCTTCATCCGCTTGGCGGGCCATTGGGTCGATGATGCGTTGGGGTTTATGGTTGGGTGGAATTTCTTGTGAGTTTGGTCGGTTGCGGAGGGCATGGGTGGGTGAGGGTGCTGACGTGTGGGTTGGGGTGCAGTTTCTACGAGGCGCTGCTGATCCCGTTTGAGATCTCGGCGTTCACGCTCGTGTGCTCGTTCTGGAGCGACGAGTTGACCAAGCCGGGGCCGATTGCCGGGGTCATCGTGGGCGTCATCGTGTGCTATGCGGTGATCAATGTGCTTGCCGTGGGGGCGTACGGGGAGGCTGTGAGATCCTGTCCTGTGCATTGTGGGAACGGGAGATCTGCTAATGTGGATGATTGAGTAGGAATTCTGGCTGTCCGGCGGCAAGGTCATCTTGATCTTCATGCTCTTCTTCTTCACCTTCATCACCATGGTCGGCGGGAACCCGCAGCACCAGGCGTACGGCTTCACGCATTGGAAACGCGGCGGCGCGTTCCGGGAGTATCTCGCGACGGGCGATTTGGGCCGATTCGAAGGCTTTCTTGGCGCGTTGACGTCCGCCCTGTTCACTGTCGTCGGGCCGGAGTATATCTCCATCGTCGCTGCCGAAGCCATGCGTCCTAGAGTGTACATCAAGGCGGCTTTCAAGATGGTGTACTCGCGGTTCGTGGTCTTCTTTGTGGTCGGGTCCTTGGCCGTGGGCATCATTTGCGGCTCGAGAGATCCGCAGTTGGTGGATGTCGTGACTGGCGGGAGCAATGGGTCGGCTGCCGCGTCGCCTTATGTGATTGGGGCGACGAATCTGGGGATCTCTGTGTTTCCGAGTGTCGTCAATGCGTACGGTCGATCATCATCTCGAACAGGATCCGGAAGATTTGCTGACTGGGTGGCAGACTGCTATTGACGTCCATCTTCTCCGCTGGCAACACTTACACCTACTGCGCTACTCGCAATCTGTACAGTCTGGCCCTCGAAGGACGCGCTCCGAAATTCCTCCGCAAATGCACGAGAAAAGGCGTGCCGATCTACTGCTTCCTCGTGGTCATGATCTTCCCCCTCCTGTCATTCACAGCCGTGTCGAGCGGATCCTCTGTGGCCATCACATGGTTCGCGGATCTGGTCACCGGCGGCGGTACGTCCATCCTCAAAAGACACCTCCATGAGATCCTCACTGACGCCGAACAGGCCTCATCAACTACATCGTCATCAGCATAACCTACCTCCAATTCTACTACGCCACCAAACGCCAGAACATCGACCGCAAATCCCTCCCTTACACCGGCTACCTCCAACCCTTCTGCGGCTACTTCGCCCTCGTCTGGATGGTCATCGTCTCCTGCTACTACGGCTACACCGCCTACCTCCCCTGGAACGTCTCCACCTTCTTCTCCGACTACACGATGCAGATCTTCATCCCGCCGCTGTTCCTGATCTGGAAGCTGGTCAAGCGCACCAAGTGGCTGAGGCCCTCGGAGATCGACCTGGTGTGGGAGAAGCCGATCATCGACGCGTACGAGGAGACGTTTCTGGAGCCGCCCGTCGGGTTCTGGCGGGAGATGGGGCAGTTGGTGGGGATTGGGAGGGGGAAGGGGAGGGCGAGTAGGAGGAGGAGTGTGGTGGAGCAGGAGGGGAGTTTGGGGAGGGATGGCGAGCGGAAGATGGACTGAGGTTGGGATGAGGGGGCTCGATGTACGGCGGGTGGTGTATTCACCGTAGTCCTCATCTGTTCCGCGAGCATTCTCATGCTGAAAATCTTCGTCGAACGCGTGGTCGACTCGCCATGGTTTGCGAAATCTCTCGGTCTCGCAGAGATGTCCTCGTCGGCCTGCGATCAGAGGGCTGGAAAAGTTTCTAGCAAGGCGGACGCACCGCTGTCCTCAGACGTCATTGCATCGATGGCCCCTCCCGAAGAAACGAGCAAGACCTCGTCTGCAGACCATCCTTGCACCAGAAAGGACGAGCAGGACGCGAACAGATCAGACATCCTAGATGCTCCTCGAGGTTCACGCAGGCCAGAAGTCTACCAGGACCGACGTCGCAATCGCAGGGGCGAACATTGTATCTGGGGAGCGATCACCCCGGCGAGGTCAGTCAGTGCAAGGGAGATGTCTTTCTGGCTACGCTACCCGAGTTCTTGAGTGCAGCAGAGCGGACGGGGTGGGTTTGGCTTTTGATCAGCCGGTAGTACCGTAGTCGGAGGGATCTGGTGTCGTGTTAGCTATCGGGCATGGTCAGACCATTATTGCTATCAGAGCATCATGGTGGTGGTGGTGGTGGTGGTGGTGGCGCGAGAGAATCGCCATGGAGGCAGGGGTTGGCTCGTCGTCGTCGTCGTCGTCGCGATGTCGGATTATTCATGCTTGAGACGGGGCTCAGACGATCGGAGCGGGCGGGAGTTTTACGTTCTTCGATGCCCACCCACGTGGCACCATTACCTACGTACTAATACAAAAAAATCTCTCGATGCCACAGAGTACCTTAACCATCCGCGTTGCAAGACCGGCCATCTCGCCAGCCTACCCGACATGTCGTGCATAAACGGGACCGACACCACCTCGAGGCGCCTCTCCGATCACAGTCCGATCAACACATCAATCTTCCCGTTCCGTTCCTTATGCACGTCGGCTGATAATAATGGATGGATGGATGGATGGATCCTACCTGGATGTGACGGATCGCGCCAAATTTCTTGCATATAATCAAGCCGCGGCTATCGATTATTACCTCACGGGCCTTGTCCCCAGTCGTCGACATGCGACAGGACAGGGATCCCGACAGGTACGAACACGAACACAACGACTATGTACTGTATGTATGTATGTATGTATGCCGTTCGCAGGATTGGACGAACTGTGAGGAAAATTGGGGTATTAAAGCTCTCGTCGGCAGACATCCATCCCCATTGATTCCTCCCTCGGTTGGTTCTTTCGAAGGTAGAGATCCATGCGAGTTGCTAGGTTCCCGCCAGGTTGACCGACGAGGGCAGGATTTCCCACTCCTCCCTGCGGGCGGGCTTGACCGTGGTACGTCGCGCCTATAGTCGTCTGTGTGTCGAGTCATTGAGCTAGTATGTACTGGATGGAGTGATCCTACCGGCGGAACGGTAGCTGGTATGTCGATTGCATATCATGCTGCTGTGGGTCGCGGTCTGAAGAGATGTTGCCATCGGGCGTGGAGATACGCTTACAGTGAGTAGCTCGGTGCTGCGCATTTCGACCTCTCTTATCAGGATGCCGACAAGGTCTAGGCAAGCCATAGAGCCCTGAGCATCGCCGTGTCTCTCTCAGCACCATGTGGACCGGACAGGACCCCTGCGCCGGTGGATGGTGGGCGGCGGGCGACGTGGAACCGAGCCAATGCGGTAGCGAACATTGCCGGCTGCGACTGGTCCTGACGGCCTTCTTTCCCGCCCTGGCGATTCACAATGGCGCCGAGGTCCTGTGCATGCTGTTGGTCACATTTCAGAGGTACTGCGGCGCATGTTTCTGGTCGGTGTCGGTGGCTGCTGCCGGCAATATATTGCAGTCGCTGGCGAATCTTTTGGTTGAAGACATGGTGTGGCCGGGGGATAGTGAATGTGAGCCTGCTGCTTCACACTCCCTCGGGTTTTCTGTCGAGGCTGACATCAGTTGCTAGATGCAGCCTTCGTTCTGTGCACTATCGGCTGGTGGGCGACGGTCACTGGACAAGCCTTCGTCCTGTGGTCACGGCTTCATTTGGTGCTGCATGGCAAGCGTGCCAATGTGATTCTCCGCTGGACCAAGTGCATGATCAATGCGAACATCTTTTCTCTTACATGTGCCTACCACGATCTTGACTTTTGGATCCGTGCAGCATCTTCGAACTTTTGAAGATCCCTACTTGACCATGGAGAAAGGTTCAGATATGTGGCTTCTTCGTCCAGGAGACTATCCTCTCGACGATTGACATCTGGGCAGCGGCTAGGATGCTGCGCACACCAGGTGTCAGGACCGCTAAGCCGGCCATTTTCAAGCGGCTGTTGATGGTCTTTGCTGCAGCTATCATGCTAGACCTACGGCTGGTTCTACTGCAGACCATGGCGCTCACGACCATTCATGTCCTGGTGAAAAACTTGATCTACGCAATCAAGCTCAAGCTTGAGTTTGTCATACTAGGGAGGCTCAAGAGTTATGTCACTAGCGAGAGGACTGTCAGGAGAAAGTAGCGTTGATGATACTGTTCGAGACGTGAATGATCAGTCGTTGTAGCGTTTATGGCGGATCATCGGCCGCTTGTAGCCACATGCAGGTCTTCTGGGTCGCAATCCATGGTCAGAGGAGTCCCGAAATCTCCAGCAAGGTCAAAATCCCGAGCCAAGCAAAACGGACCGAGATCGACCTGATGGCAATCTGCATTGCTGTCATTTCCGGAAGACAGCGGCATAGGCTGCAATGCACAAGAGAAGATCAGAACGCCCAGCTGAAGTGCAATGCATGAAAATCTGGGATTGAAAGCCGGTATGCAGGGCTATCAGGACCGTGAAGCGAGCCTCGCTTGGTACACAGCTCAAAGAACTTCAAGTCAGTCTGAGCGAACGACACGTCTATGCTCGAGTGTTATGGACATGTAGAGAAGATGAGATCGGGGCGAGCATTCTGGACGCTGAGACGGTGCAGCATGTCACAGAGCCGGACCGTATGACGTTGAGTTGGCGAACATCTCCGACATCAGACTTATGTTTCGGTGGCCTGCCAAGGCGGAGGGCCGTGTCGTCCATGCCGGTGTCCAGCACATGAAGCAATGCAGAAGAAAGTCCCTACATATCGCCAGGGCAATGGCATATTTGGTTCGAATAAGTCGGGACTGCATCATGCTGCTCCCCGCTCGGATTCAATGCCAAAGATCGGTGGAGTTGAATTCATGTGTCCAAAGACAGATATCAGGGCATGCAGTATATCAGGGTGAGCCTTGTGCACTCAAAGTCCGGTGAAGTCTTAGAATCCCATCTGATGGCGGTTGAATGTTTTGCGGAACGTTTATATAGGAGACTATGGTTCCGATGGAGCAGTATAGAAGATATGGGAAGTGGTACTTGCCACACCACTGTCGTCTATAGCCAGCAGCGACTGCCACCAGGATGTGCATTGAGTGCTACATCCTGGACAGAGTACACACTTTGGATTGCATAAAATCGCTTTCAGCATGGCAACACTCAGGCAACAAGGCGTAGAGGACAGTGTGAGGCGTGCAAACCCTGTGACTGTAACCCGATGTAGCGTACCTCTCTCCAAAAGCGGAACGATGTGTCGTGTAGTAGGACGAGTGGCATCTACGATCAGTGATCATCGCTCACCCAGCTGCGCCGTTCAGCAAATGTCTGATCCAAGGAATCAGGCCGTGGCCGCCGGGTACTTGCCGTTCTCCAGGCCGCGCCATGCAGGGCTTAGTACCTGTTGCCGGAAGCAGTAGTCGGGTCAAGGAGCTGGAGGATAATTGACCAATGGGTCTTCCGGTTGCTATTTGAACCTCCCGTGCGATGCCGAAGTCTGAGGGTATCGAGAAACTTTGCTAAAGGTATAGGGGGGTCGGTCAATCAGCAAACTTGTCGAAGGGTGAGCGGAGATTGTGCAAGATTGAAGGTGTGACCAGATCGACGTGGGCTGGTTGATGACGAGGTGCCCGAGATGTGATTGACAATACAATGGAAGAAGATGGATGAAAGTGCGAAAGGTAAACTACCTAGGTAAGGTAGTAGGAGGTACATGTATGTATGCTCGTCGGATTCGGCCAAATGAATCGCCGGGGGTGGGACTGCGGGGCATCCCATCCAGGCTTCGAGTGCCTTCCATGTCTGGCAATGAAGATATATATTATGACGAGACAAAAACAGTAATAACGTCAAATTGGACAAACAAGTGTTATATCACGCGCCAGACATTATGCCGATTAATTACAGCAAGTGGGACGCCCTGGAGCTGTCCGATGACAGTGATATCGAAGTCCACCCCAACGTCGACAAACGCTCCTTCATCCGTGCCAAACAATCCCAGATCCACCAGGAGCGCGTGGCCCGCAAGCAGCGCATCACGACGTTGAAGTATGAGAAAGTTGTCAACGATGGCCTCCTGCTCCGCATCGACGCATTACTCAAAGAACTGGAGAAGCATCGCAGCGAGGTCGAGGGCAAGAAGGAGGCCTCAGAAGTGGACGAGGTCATTTTTGACGCCCTGGGTGAAGTGGTCGGTGATGGCAGTCTGGGCGATGACAACCCACCCAACCCACCGGAAGGCGTCCACACACAGGATCAGGAGCAGCCGAGCTACAGCAAGATGATGGGGGCGTTGGTCGACCAAGTCAAGTCGGAGGTGGACAAGAAGAAGTCGGCAGAAGGGGCTGCGAGGTATGAGATGTACATCAAGGAAGTCGGGGCTCATCATACAAAGGTGCAAGGGCTGCAGAAGGATCTGTTGGCCGAATTGAATAAGCTGGAGAAGGAGGAAGGTAGCAAAATCACTAGCGAAAGCATACGGACTGGCTTTGATTCGAGTCATGTGTCCAAGTCCAAGTCAGGTCCTTCCGCTGCTCCTGTAAAGAAATCTGCACAGCCGGAGTTGCTGAACCCCGGCCGGCCATCACCTGCGGATGACGGCGCGACACCCGGTTCTGAAGCGGACGTCGAAGACGGCTCGGTCAACATCGCTCCCGGTGAAGATGATGATGATATGGAGGCTTCAGATCTTGCCAAGCAGTTTGGTAAGATCCCATTCGGTGACTACCAACGTAGTCTCAACTTCATCGGCCAGCATCCCGAAGTCATGGCAGAAAAGGAAACAGATGGTCTGCTTGTCGAAGCGTTCAATGCCCAGCAGAATGCCAATACCAAGCAGGAGCAGGAGTATGCTCGTCAATGCGTCCATCAAGCACTTCTGCTGCAGTACTGCCGTCAGCTGGGCAAAGACGGCGTTGGCCTCTTTTTCAAGCGCATTCAGACGCTCAACCACCAGGCCAGGAAGCTGTTTCTGGACGACGTCAACTCGACTTACGATCGCATCCGATCGAGAACTGCTGAGCTGAACAAGCAGAAGGCTGAGGAGGAGATGAGCGGCGGGGTCGAACAGATTCAGCTTCACGCTGTAGATCCGAACACACAGATCAATATCGTGACGCCGCCTCCTCTTGACAAATGCACGACCGACGATGAAAGGGCGTCGCGACAGGTCTTCGAGACGTTCCCGCCTGGTCTGCAACGAGCTTTGGAGTCTGGGAAGCTAGACCGGGTGAATGAAGTTCTTGGCAAGATGTCCGTCGACGAAGCAGAGCAGGTTGTCGAGCAGCTGGGCCAGGGAGGCATGTTGAGCCTGGAGGAAGGTGTGATTGATACTACGACTGAGGAGGGAAAGAAGCAAATGGAAGAGATTGAGAGGAGTGGACGTATGCCTGGTCAAGCACCCACCGGTGCTGCAGTGGCGCCCGAGGAGGAGAAGATTGTTGAGGTGGAGCAGATGGATTAAGTGGCCTCAAAAGATCTTCTGAGCAGTGTTTCAGAGTATGAGGTCCAGCTTGCACATTCTAGTGATATCGATCGTAATTCTCCTATCCGGCGGACCGACGAGAGTAATTACTTGGGCTGGCGAATGACAATGCGCTCCTGCACTTCCCCTGCCGAGCGTATCGCTTGGGTTGTTTTCAATCATTCTCAGCTCTCAATGCTACCTGATTCTGTAGTGGTGTTGCATCCACTCTTTTGCATTGTGCGATCCGGTCAAAGCGGAGAAAATCGGATCACGTTGCAGTCTCCGAAGCTTTTCTCCAACTTCAGCCGCCCAGCTCCATTCATCACCACACATTTCAACATGGCATCGACAAGTAATGCCGGAACGGAAGGCACTACAAGCCATGGGATCCCAACTCCCAAACAGACAGTGCAAAGACGTGCACGGAGTCGCAAGGCGGTATCGAAGACTACTCATTCCCCGTCTTGAAGTCATTGCTAATCACAGCCAGTGTGAACCATGCCGTGAGCGGAAACGAAAATGCGACGGCGATATGCCATGCGGCGCATGTGCACGATATGAATATGATTGCCATTATGTCTCCGTGCGAGACCTACGAAAGCAGGTCACCGCAGCAGCGCCGATGCCTCCTCGACCCATCATCCAAAGTCCGCTCCCACAATTCCATCGATCGCCGTCTTCCGCCGCACCTCCTATTGCTCCGTCCACAGTCACTGCAGATGCCCAATTGCAGCCCGCTGACGCGAATTCCGGTGCTGCATTTGTGCGGAAGCTGGCTATGGGCATAGATCCTGCCAATGCGCCGCGGCTCCATCTTTTCGCTTGGAACCTTTACCTGGGGTCTAGGACGGTGGCCGGGTACGCGCCTCGAGCGCGGTCGCTGACCGATATCCTTTCGAGAGCGAATATGGAGAGCTTGGTGGCGACATATATCGCTAAAGTTGATCCTTGCTACGGCTTCATAGACAGAGAGGTGTTGTTCCAACGTCTACAGCAAAGATGGTTGTTGCCCCAGGTAGAGGACTCCTACGATGCTGTATTGTGTGGTGTGGCCGCGCTTGGGTACCTCTTCACCCATAGACAGGCGGTTGAAGCAGAGCTTGACCTGATAGAAAGTGCCAAGCGTATACTGGACCAAGCTGCTGATTCTCAGCCCGGTATCATTATTGCGACTGGCTGGCTGCTCCGCGTAGCGTACATGCGGATTACTGCATCGCCGCACAAAACTTGGATCAACAGTTGTCAGATGCTTCATATCATTGAGGCATGCCATCACGTCTCGTCACGAGTTGAGCTTTGGATGCTGACGGGCAACAGGCTGCTGGGTTACATCGAGATCCCACGGTATCCGGCAATCATGACATTGACCCGAATCTGCAGAGGAGAATCCTTTGTGTAGGTGAGATATTACCCAGCAAGAGTTCAGCACATGCCAGCCACGACTCATGTTCTCTTGATGATAGCTCGGCATCTCAACGTGTGGACCTCGTTCGATGTCGGCCACACGAGGGTCGTACTACCAAACATCGATTCCACGCTCCCTCCACCGTCTACACCCGATGACTATTCCCTGGAACTATTCACTCTACTACCCTTGTCAGAAAGATTAGATCCCGATCGACCCCTCGACGTCAGTGAGCTTCAAGCTGCAATGGTAGAAACTCTATCCTACAGACACACCGCTCCACCTTCCGTCTTATCCCAGACAAACTTAATGCTCTGTATATGCCGCCGCCTCCGCCTCCTCGACTACAACATCTCCGGCGAGCTGCTGGAGAAAGTCCTCACTCAGACCTCCAAAGCCCTCAAAGCCGCGCAAACCAACATCGACACTGGAAGCCCATGGCACCACGACGCCAACGTGCCATTCCAGATCGTCTGCATCCTGCTCGCCATCGACAATCCGCTCAGCATAGCTCAACTCGGCGACGCCGTCAGAGTCCTCAACAACGTCGTCCACCTCTACGACACCGATGCCACGCGGGAAGCGCTGAGCACCGCATCCCTCCTGATCATGCTGCACCAGAGGCGCAAGGAAGCAGACGCGAAGAGCTTGACGAACATCTTGCGAACGTACGCGCCGTCCATGCAGCTGCCGCAGTCTCAGCCGCCGTCACGACCAGATCATGTCAGTGGGAGCGCGTTCGGTGATTCGGCTTGGCTGGATAGCTTGGTCAATGACATGCCGAATCTGCAGGGGTTCGACATGAATACCTTGTTTGACAGCAATGGACAGTGGGATGTGCCGGTTGAGTGGCTCGGGTGGATTAATAACGGGTAGATGTTTTGAGGGCTCTGGCGGCCACGGCTAGTGCTTATCTCTGTTGCGCCTGGATGGAATCAGACGTCGCCCTGGCATTTGCGGCGACAAGCAGGTATGCAGGTCTTGATTCATTTACTGCATCGTCCGGCGGACATTCGGCGGCCATTATGGATGACAGTGTCTAACCTGTCATTGTCGCTTGTCGAAATGGTCGCCGACAACAATAGCGAACTCAGCTCGGGCAACGAGTTATCCAGCAGCCTTTTGCAAGCTGGGGCGCACCGCTTGCGAAGTCAAGGGATCGATGCGATGTGCCATCGTCTCGGTGAATGAGCGAAGCGTATTAGCCGAAGCTTTAGACCTTTGTGCAATGGATTCCAGCTGGATTGGCCTTGCTTGACCATTCTTGCTGTCTATACGGTGCAGACTATGAGCATTATCATGGAAATGTTATGTCACCAAGGAGGTTTTGGCAGAGCGGACCGCCGGGTCAGCGCCTACTGCAATGTAACGGATATGCGCGCCCAGGGAGCAGTTGGTGAAAGAGCACATGTTCAGAGCAGATCGACTCTCTCGAGTACACAAGCAGGCATGACATGGTTCCTAGCGGTAAACAAGCCGCTGAACGCCTTTGAGGTCCACTGCAAAGTCATGACTTCCTAGCCAATTCTCCGCATCGCGTCATTTGCAAGCTTTCGAGCTACATCCGACCTCTGCAGCATTATACAACACTCCCGTGGTCGACGCATGCAGAGCAACGCTTTGGCTCATTCCTTTGGCTGCATTTGGCTGGGTAGGGGCGATATATGCCGAGCACGATCGACTACATCATGGGTAGTACGGGCCACCGACAGAAGAGTCTCATTCTCAATGCATTTATCGAATCCTGTAAGCCCGCCGGGGGGTCCGATAGTGATGGGTTGATCTGTGTCTAACAATTCGACAGGTAGCGGCCACCAGTCGCCAGGTCTTTGGAGGCATCCGGAGGACCGATCGTCCGAGTTCAACAATGTCGAGCACTGGGTCAACCTCGCAAAGCTACTGGAGTCCGCAAAATTCCATGGCATCTTTATAGCAGATGTGCTCGGTATTGCTCTGAGACCCCCTCTCATGTTCATCGCCACGCTGACGTGAAGCTGCCAGGCGGGTACGATGTTTATCAAGGACCGCGCAACCTTGACCCTGCCATACGATCCGCGGCGCAATGGCCAGTAAATGAGCCGTTGGCCCAGGTCTCTGCGATGGCCGCGGCAACGAAATCTATTGGGTTCGGCGTGACTGTGGCGACTACGTATGAGCCGCCGTATCATTTGGCACGAAGGCTGTCGACCGTGGACCACCTTTCCAAAGGTCGATTCGGGTGGAATATTGTCACGGGCTATCTGGACTCTGCTGCTCGGAATCTGATCAATGCTGAACAGCGTAAGCCGTACCTTCAGGACTATGCTCGTCCCAGTCGCTGACTCTCCGAAGCACAACATGACAATCGCTATGAAGTCGCCGAGGAGTATATGCAAGTCATGTACAAGCTGTTCCAGTCGTCCTGGCGAGACGACGCAGTAGTCCTCGATGGAAAGCGAGGCATGTACAGCGATCCGGATCGCATCCGCGAGATCAACCATGTCGGCAAGCACTACAGCGTCCCGGGCCCTCACATCTGTCAACCTTCGCCCCAGCGAACACCTCTGCTACTACAAGCAGGCACTTCCAAATCAGGCAAGCTCTTCGCAGCACAGCATGCCGAAGCCGTCTTCGTAGCAGGCCATAGTCCCTCCGTCGTCGCAGCCAACATCGCAGATATCCGGTCCATCGCAGCGAAGCAGTTCGGGCGGAACCCCAACAACATCAAATTCCTAGCCATGTTCTGCCCCATCATCGGCCGCACGGAAGCCGAAGCCAAAGCGAAATACGACGATTACATCCAATACGGCTCCTTCGAAGGCGCCCTCGCGCTCTTCGGAGGCTGGACCGGCATCGATCTGGAACCCTACTCCGACGACCAAGAACTCCGGCATGTAGAAAGCAACGCCATCCGTTCCGCGGTGGAAGCCTGGTCGAAAGCCATCCCAGGCGTCTCGAAATGGACCAAGCACACCGTCGCGCGGCACCTCATGATCGGCGGTCTGGGCGCCACGGTCGTCGGAACGCCGGAGCAGGTCGCGGACGAGATGCAGCGGTGGGTGGACGAAGCGGACGTCGATGGCTTCAACATGCCGTACGCCATCTTCCCGTCGTCATTCGAGGATATCGTGGAGTTACTGGTGCCGGAGTTGAGGGCTAGGGGCATGTTCTGGGAGGATTATGCGGTGCCGGGCGGGACTTATAGGGAGAACTTTTACGGGAGGAGGGGGCAGAAGCAGCCGTTGGAGGAGCATGTTGCGAGTTCTTATCGGTGGAGGGCGGGGGTCGGAAAGGAGGAGTTTGTGGGGGGGAGGAGGAGAGGGGAGACGGGGCGGACGGATGTTGGGGCGGGGACTGCGTTTGGAGAGTGGTTGAATCGGAGGAATGGGGTCCAGAAGTGCTCGGGGTGATTCTCAGCTGTCTGTTGAGTCGCGCACGTGTTGTCCTCTCTGATCAAGAAACGAAGAAAGGCTGACCAAGCTGCTGAAACCTCCTTCCTGCGCTCTCCTTCAAGCACAACCTTTCCCCCTACGTTCGGCCTCCTGCCATGACTTCCATCCCCGCTCTTCACAGAGCCTCGCACCTTCAACTGACCTAACAAATCGCATCCCCCGCCCCCGTCGTAGGCGGCGAGCACCCCCGGCCCTCCACCCCGCACGCGGCGTGCGGGCTGCACGCCTTGGGGTACACGCCCTCGCCGGCGTCGGCGCCGTTGGCGACGCACCATCCAAAGGGGTTGATCTGTCCGTTGTTGCCGCAGGTGGAGCCTTTGCAGCAGTTCTGCCGGGGATGTCAGAACTGCATCTGGGAGGATGGGTGGAACAGGGGCGGAGCGGACTTACCCACCAGGCTAGGGTGCCGGGGGACATGGACAGGAGGGGGATGAGGATGGTGGTTGTGAGACGCATGATCGCGGATGACGGTTCTGGGATGGGCTTTTTGCGTTGGTCTCGCTCGATCGTGTGGATTGGCTATGGGGGTAGAGATGGAGGTTCCTTGGCTGCTCGTTTGGTCTTCTTAGAGCAGAGGTTCGTCGCTTGCTTGAGCGCCGGCCCGACACGCTAGGTTTCATAGGTCTCACGAGACCTTGCTTCTTAAGACACATCACGAGTGTGCCAAGTCAGCATACCACCTCCGTATTTGACGATGGGGTGAAGAGTTGCTATAATGGTCCATTCGGTCAGCGGAATGTCTGGGAATCAAAGCGCGCTAAGCCCTTGCGGCTGGGACTTGGTTGTGTGAAGATGCTGAGACCATGATGGTATGTCGTCCGAGAGGGTTTTCTGCTAGTACCACCAGCTTCCACCGACAGCCGTAATAAGTGAATAGAGGACTCATACTTCCATTCAGACCATGGCATGGCCAGCTATCAACCGCAGAACACGAGATAGAGGCGCAGGATACCATGACATAGTCCCGGGGCTGAGTCTGAAATGACCCACTTGTGGACGGATTGAGCTGCCGCATGCTCCGGCTGACATCCTCGAGGTGAGTAATGAGAAGCTGGTAGACCGCCTTTACATAGCAGCCCGCTCGCCTGCCTAGGCATCTGCCTTCTATTCTACTATTAGTCCAGACAATGCCCGCGTGGGCGGCGGCACCTAAAGGAAAAAACATCTCGGCTGATGGAATCCTTCTACTCTATTCACGACTCCCATATCAACTTACTACCGTCATGTCCTTGCCTAGTCTTGTGTCCAGTAGTTGCTCAACACCATCCGCATTAACTGGGTCAGTAGGCATCATACAAAGGGCGGAGTTGACATCCATCTTCACACCAAGCTGGTCCCTCTCAAAAGAGCTTGCTTTGTTCTCCAAGCAATCTGAGGATGCCGCATACCATCGTTGTGCACAAGATCAGGCAAGTGAGTAAGCAGGTTGATAAGCCCATCAGACTTGCCACTCTCTCGCCGCGCCTGTACGTTGAGCCCTGACCAGCTAGAGGAGCTTCCACCACGGCATCGGCCGGAATGTGCGACAGCATGCTCAGCATGTGGCAGAGATCCAACATGGCGTTTCGCATCTCGAGCCGGAGATGAGCTCCTGGTCAGGGATGGGACGGGGCTTCTGATGCCATTTCCATTAAGCTCTTGCCAAGACATGAGAGGCAACGGAGCAGTTCTTCCGGCTAAAGTTCATCGATTGGACAAGATTACTGTAGAGGCCTGGGCGGCCAGGCAAAAGTCGCAGGTTCAAGATCCAGCTCCAAGCTGCATATCACGTCCCCTCGGTGGTATAGGCCTTCTTATAGGGTGCAGGTTCCGTGAAGGAAGTCCACAAGAAGAGCTGACCAACAAGCACGCTGAGCATCTTTTCTGTGCTGCGACCGTCTACCGGCCCCTCCTGATCTCGTCTCGGATGGTCCAATGTTCATCATACGTGCTACCGTGCGTCAACGGCCATTCGTATGCCGCACAATATGCTTTGCTGAACATTAGCGGCATTAAATGTTGTTTCGAGGAGTCGCCGGTCCTAAGGCACGGAGAACAGAAGAGAAGATCCCGTCCCCTCTACCACTTTGTGGGCAGACCAGTCTCGGGGCATGTCCGTAGGACCCGGATTGCGGGATCCAGATTTGCAGGGTTCATGCTCGTATGATTCAGGAACAGTGATCTCACAGCTTCTCATAGTAGTAATAAGGAGGTTCTACATAATCTGTATTCGCTCTACTATCCGATGGCGGCACGCCACCTAGGGACTCCTCTCCTAGACCGTATCTTCACCCTTATTCGAGCAGTGCGCAAGCCACCTTGAGCAGGAAGATCTGTTTGACAACACGTATAAAATCACATCGTAACCGTATTCTAGGGTCCCGCCGACTCCGTCTGAAGCCGCTCCTCCGCTGGTTACCGATGGGAATTACAGTGCCCCCTGTAGTTGCGAGAATCGCCGCTTTCTCGCCGTGTAGCAGGCCGAGAGCTCGTTGCCGAGTTCTTCGACCTTGAGCGAAAATATCACCGTTCCTCCCGTAGACGGTGCCAGGATATCCAACACCAGATGTGGCGATATCCGAGTTGAACAATGCTTTCAAAGTCGAGTGTGCCGCGCTCATCAAGAGACCGTCGGAATACAGCCGACGGAATGGGACAAAAGTGCGTCGCTCCCCTGCTCGATGTATTTACACCCTCACGCGTATCGTTGTCTCGGTGATATTGGCCCGAGACCCCGGCCGCGGATGGAAGTGAAGATTTTGGCATTGGAAGCAATCGATCTCATTTCCAATGCTGAAACCTGACGCCGACGATGAACAGAAGCGCCGGTGACATGGAATATTCGGCCGTGGCGTAGGCGTCCACCAAGCATCTTCCCACATCTCCCTATCATTTCCCAGGGTCTTGTGATCTGAGATGGGCCACTTCAGCGTGGCTAGCAATCCACTTGCCTTACATTTAGCGTATTTGAGGGAGGAAGTTCTGGTCTGTTGTGAGCTTGATTGTCAAGAACCGCTGTTGGCTCATCTGACAAGACAGACGCCGTAGATCCTTCCAAAATGGCAATCGAGACAGGTCCAGAATAGCAGTCAGATACCGTCTGCCATATAACCCACATGCGCCCCCCGACTTTCGAAGCGCACCACCAGCGCTCGAGTTCAATACGGCATCCCGCCCATTAAGAGTAAACCATTCCCTCGCAGCACTGAGGACTGCGGCCTGACATCGCGGGAACGGCAGACTTCTCTTCACGCCACCCACCATGAAGGCCACCATTCTGGCCTTTCTGACCATCTTTGTTTTGCAAGTCTCGGCAGACTTGGATATCGAGAAGTTCAGACCTGGCTGGTGGCAGTGCTATCCTGATGACGACGGAGGTGCGTATAGGAAACCTACACTCTACGTGAGGCACAAATCAGGCTCTGACGGCAGTTCAGGGATATGTATGAATATGAATGTTCCCGAAGAGACACGTTTCTCGCCCGAATCATGGGTGACGTGCCATCCCAACAACAAATGCAACGATTTCTACAACGGATGTCGGCCTTGGTCGCAGTGGGACGGCACTGTGTTGATGGCGAATTGCAGCTGATTGCGGGTTTAGTCTGTTATTGGAGATGGAAGCGGGACGTCCAAGGACCGATGATCGAGTGCCGTGGTGTACGGAGTGTGTGACTACTCGGTATCTGTCACACATCTCGCTTGTGCGCGCCCGCTTGATCACACTTCAACGGTATGACTATGACGACACACATACCTGACAAGTGGTGGTACGCTTGGCTGTCGTTTGGACCGCGCGTAGCCTGCATTATATCGAGTGTGAATGTTTTGGATATGCATTTGGGTAAGTCGCTCTCATGTCTGCGTCCCAAGCACCATTCCGCCATGGCCATGGTACTGGTTGGTAGCTTAGTCTAGCCCTTGTGATCAACCCGCTGAAGCAGTTCGATCACTTCGTCTGCAGAACCAATCTTCCCAGACCAACATGCTTGCATCATCTCGCTCAAAGGCAGACCCGTGACATCGAGGTATTGCCCTTGCGCATGTCTCTGGGCAACGCGCTTACGCCTATCCTCACGGTCTTTCAGGGCATGGTGCGGGACCCGGCCCGTGATAATCTCGTAGACAGCGCAGGCAAATGCAAACAGGTCGGTCTGCTGGCTGATTGCTTCTAATGAATCTGGATAGCTGAACCACTCGTACCCCGACATCGCTTCTTTGCACCGGCAGCCGCACCCTTCGAAGTCGATGATTTTCCATGAATTCGAGGTGGGAGGCATCCACGGATATGTATTGATTTTGGGCGGGTGACATACTTGCGAGGTAGTCTGCTAGATTTAAATGCTAAGATCGTGCTGCCAGAACTTAGCAAACGACTGGAGGCAAAGCTCTGCGGAGCAAAAGATACATCCTCAAACCGTCTGGACCCAACAGATGCACCAGAGTCACGGCGGCTCTTACACGGTTCTTGGCGCGATGATGGCAGAAAGTCGCCCAAGCCCTGATCATGCGTTGGGTGAGCACAGCGCGGTCCTGGCTTTGGTGCCGCCTCGCATTGCCTGAATAGGCGTTTGACTATCTTGTGCTGAGGGACTCTAGGGCACTGCGCAAATACAAGATCCCAGCTTCAGCATACCGGCACATCTCACGCTCAGGCGAGGAGGCAACATAGTAAAGGTTGATGAGACTTGAAGTTGAAAGCAGGGGTCGGCGTTTATTTCGGGACGAACCGCGCTCTTAGCAATCATGTGCTATCAACTTGTGCCTTGCTCTCCAATGAATAAATCGACAGACTCTTGGCCTCAATGTTCTACCCGTGGGATAAAGCGAGTACGCTGCCGGAGACAAGGCTATCGAGATTGCCACCCTTGCTGCTGATCTAGAAAACGCTATACAACTGATCAGACATAGCTTGATACGAGGCCTCGAGACATACTTAGTTCTACGCGCGAGTACTTTGCCGAAAATTGCAATGCTTTGGCTATGTGACAGGCTAATACATACCCAGGTGTGCTTAGCGTCATTCCCAATCCTGCGACTATGCACCGAGGCTTTGTAGTACGGGGTCCTGATTGGTGGTCCCCGGTGCTGAGAGGTGATGGAGATAGGCGGCACTTTTTGCGCCTTCTGTTCGGTCGCAGTGGCGAGCTCAGCTAGACTGTAAGTGGACTCTGGGGTTTTCACGGCGAGGGCACCGACAGGATGGATTCAGGCCTGACTTCGGAGAGGCTGGAGCACCCAGTGGTACTGCGCTGCGGCACTAGCGATGAAGTGCAACACCGCTCAGCATGCGGCTATTGAGAGCCGGTAGGTGCCGAAACTCCCCATCATCGTGACTGTGGCTTTGCGCGTGCACGATCTGCACAGTTGGGTTTGGCGGTGATCGCCGGTGATATTACTGTCATTCGCCTCGGAATGTCTTTGTAATGAAGCAACGGCTTCATCATAAGCTTCCATCTGCTCACAAGCGCCTCAAACCACGCCCTCATCCCGTCCCTTCCTTGCCTCCTCCCTCGTCAACACTTTCTCGGCCTCCCTACACCTCTCCTCCCAATCCGCCCACTTGCCACCCATCTCTAGCACGCCCCTCTCATACCACATCTTGACCACCTTTGCGCTCCTCTGCCTCAACATCGCAACTTCCTGCTGCAGCTCCGCCTCTCTCGCCCGTGCTTTCTGTATACGGTCCTGCAGCGGGACTACTTGTACAAAGCGCTTAGTGTCCGGTACCGAAGGGTTAGATGAGAGTTGGGTGAGTTGTGAGGCGAGAGAAGTGTAGGTAGGTGCGTGTGAAAGGATGAGTTGGACGAGCTGCTGTGGTGGGATGTCATTGGGACCGGCTGGGCTTGCGGGATTGAAGAGTGATGGGTGTGACTTTTGCAATGCTAGCACTTCTGCTACTGTGGGTGATTGCGCTGCTAAAGACGCCAGGGATCGCTCGAGGTGCCGAAGTCGTGCTGTGGCTGATGATGCATTGTCCGGAGTGTCGTCCGTGGAGATAGAGCTGATGCTGCCAGTGAGGGCGTAGTGAATCCTCCGCACTCTGTCCTCTAACAATGCCAGCGTATCTGTCGCCGTCTCTTTCGACGTGCTCCCCATCCCACTGCCAATCATAGTCCAAGTACCAGGATGTGGACAGACATGATGAAGGTGTTGATGATTCCCAACAAAGAAGGAGGTGCTCGGGATCCGGACTGCCGCGTCGGACCGCTTGCCGTCCCGAAAGTTGGCTGCGCCATGCTTCGGCCAAGGGTTCACAAGGGTCACTTTGGCAAGCGGCCAAGTTCCACCTCGATCACTCTCCATTCCACCTTGACCACCAACAGGAATAACAGCGCATCTGCTTCTTGTACATAAACCTTCCGAGACACCTCCACATATACCCTTTCCAACAAAAGTTACTTTAATCGCCAATACCCTCTCGGCCCGGCGAGAGCATTCATGCCGCCGTTATAGCACCGTACAACCTCGAGCGAGCGAGAACAAGCGAGCACACGCCCTCCGCCAGGCAATACCGCTCCCACCACCATGGCCCAGTACGCCGCCCTTCAAGCCTCGCCCCTCGAGCACGGCTCCAGACCCGCCAGCACAGCCTCACATTCACGATCGCGATCGCGCAGGAAGCAGAGCGGAATCGCAGGGAGCGCATCATGGGCCTCCTCCGTCATCAACCTCGTCAACACCATCGTCGGCGCCGGCGTGCTTGCCATGCCGCACGCGTTGAGCAATATGGGCATCACGCTGGGGACGCTGGTGATCCTCTGGGCTGGCATGACCTCGGGCTTCGGGCTGTACCTCCAGACGAGGTGTGCGAGGTATCTGGATCGGGGCGCGAGCAGTTTCTTTGCGCTCAGTCAGATCACGTACCCCAATGCTGCCGTGGTGTTCGATGCGGCGATTGCGATCAAGTGCTTTGGAGTGGGTGTGAGCTATTTAATCATTATTGGGGATTTGATGCCGGGGGTGGTGAGAGGGCTTACGAGCGAGCCTGGGGCCGGGTATCTGGTTGACAGACAATTTTGGGTAACGGCGTTCATGTAGGTCGCAATCCAATCCCAGGTCTGCGGCTGGAGTTGGAGGTGGAATTGGCTTTGCTAACGCAACCTATAGGCTGGTCGTGATCCCATTATCTTTTCTTCGGAGATTGGACAGTCTGAAGTACACTTCTATCATCGCGCTGGTATCTATCGCCTACTTGGTGGTGCTGGTCGTCTATCACTTTGCGTCCGGAGACACCTTGCCCGCCCGAGGAGAAGTGCATTGGCTTAAGTGGCAAGGTGCTGTACCAACTTTGGCTTCGTTTCCCGTCATCGTGTTTGCATATACATGTCATCAGAACGTAAGGGAAAGGTCATCTCATCGCGTCCAAAACATGCTGATTGAAATTATACAGATGTTTTCCATCTTGAACGAAATCTCCGATAATTCACACTTCCGCACGACCGCAGTGGTAGGTGCGTCCATCGGCGGCGCAGCATCAATCTACATCCTCGTAGCTATCACAGGCTACCTCTCATTCGGCACCAATGTTGTCGGCAACATCGTCTCCCAATACACACCTTCAGTCTTTAGCACGATAGGCCGGGCCGCCATCGTCGTCTTGGTCATGTTCTCCTACCCACTTCAGGTCCACCCATGCCGAGCAAGCGTAGATGCAGTGTCCAAATGGCGGCCGCAAACACGACGAAAGGACGAGCTCACGCCGGCCATCGGCTCACCCTCCCGCGCATCCCTCCTGACAGGCTCAGTTAAAATCGTCTCCCGACCCAAACCAGAAGAGATGTCCGAGCTGCGCTTCGCAGTCATCACGACTGCCATCATCATCCTCTCCTACGTCGTCGCCATGACGGTCAGTAGTCTGGACAAAGTCCTCGCTTATGTGGGGTCCACAGGCAGCACCTCGATCTCCTTCATTCTGCCCGGACTCTTCTATTACAAGATCTCTTCGCCCGACTCGCCGCATCACCAACGTTTGCTCAAGGACGAGGACGATGAAGAGTACGACTCTCCCGACGACACTGCGGCGAACAGCCCTACAGATGCCGAACCGAGCTGGAGAGATGCATGGAACGGTCGGCTGAAGGGACGTCAGTGGAGGAGGGATTTATTGAGAAAGTCATCACTGGTGCTCGCAATCTATGGCGTTGTGGTCATGGTGGTGTGTTTGGTCATTAATACGTTTTTCATCGTGGCGCATTGATGGCGAAGTGAGATACCCAGGACATACCATTTCATGGATTCTGGGGCTGATGGGTCTGGATGACGTTTATGCGTTCAAGCGAGACATGCAGCGACGTGTATATCTATACTTGCCGTCTTTGAAATGATGGTACATGCAGGCCATGCCGGCCAGATTCATTCTTTCGTTCATCCTCAAGGTGAGACATCTGGAGCTGGCGACACCACCAGAGGTACCTACCTTCCATACCCTCGATCGGCATTCCATCCCATCTGTCCGACTGGCTATTCTGCAGGGAGTATTATTCCTGATCGCCCACAAAGTGTGTCGAGTAATATATCATTTTGGGCGAATACAGCTTCTCCTCGCAGTGGTTTTGGCGCTAGATTGGGCTGGCTGGCTGGCTGGGGTTCTGGAGACTGCCACCATTGCAGGAGGGAGAGCTCTCGTACCTCTCCTCCTTTTTGTCCCTTCCCTTGCGACTGCTGACGAGCTAACAGTGATAGTCGAGACATGGTTCTTTGCCCCTTGCTGACTTGCTGGCAGGTACGTGAGTATACCTTGGCATACCCCTGTCGATTGCTGGCTGTTCCGCCAAGTCCGCCAGTCACCGATTGGTTACTAAAAGGTGGGCAGAGGGTGCGGCGTGCCTACCTTAACGTAATAAGACCTGGAGAGATGAGGTGCAAAGGCATAACGTGGTCATCAGCTGATAGCAAGGGCCACTTTGGCAAAAAGTTCGTCGATACGTTTTCAACACTCTGGCCACCCTAGCTTTTGGCCTGTCACATTTGCAGAAGAGTCAAATTTCATCGCAGCTGGAGGAACCGTGGCGATTATGCACATATGTTTCTGAAACCTCGTATCAAAGGCCAGATCGTCAGCATCCTTGTTAGTGACAGACCTCTTGGCTGGTGGGTCGCCGATCCGGACACTCCGCTCTAATTGCTCGCTATATCAGCCGTCATCTCCTGCGTAGTTCCATTGTGTCAACATGTTCTCTTCGGCATACTTCTCACGCATCCGTTAGAAGCAGAAGACGAAATGATGATGCGACTCCTCCCCTTCCTCATCCTGCCTCTCCTCGCGTCTGCAGATGAGGGACTCCACTGCTCCTACACAGGCTACACCTACTTGTGCACCGTCCCTGAGCAGCCTGGCGAAGGAAAATACTTGTGGCAGGTAAGTAGCCTCCCTTGCGCTTCTCCTCACCTCACACCCTGTCCGGAGCTAATGGGGTCCCCAGTGTCCCTTGAACAACAACAATGGGTTGGAGGGAGGAGGCATGTGCGAGAGGAGCGTGAAAGTCCAGGGTCAGTATGTGGAGTATTATTGTGTGAGTTCCTCCGAGTTCTTGTCCCCGTCTTGTCTTGCTTCCTTGAACGTTGCGGGGAGTAAATGCTGACGATTAGGGGATCCGTCAGTGCACGGTGGCGTAGTGTTACCACTACAGGCTCGCGAGGGCTTCAGGATCAGAGACCGGGGAAAAGAATGGTGGTTCTACTGAAGCACTGAGAGACTTGTCTCCTGCGGAGAACGATCTTGGAAGAGAAGATATGCACCAGTCGGACTACATATCTCTGACTACTCGTTTGATTCCAATGCGGCTGTCACACCGCTCCAGAAACTCGCTGATCTGCGCTTTCAGAGGGCGTCAAGGGTGTGAGGCATTTAGAACATACGTCTGGCAGTACTTCCGCAGCATTATAGAAGGTGGGACCACGCATCTCGCAGCTCTGGACATTGTAGCCGCTACCTACCTACGACGAAGCTGATCTGGGACTGGGGCCTCGAAGCTGGTCAACGACTATGTGGGCCATGCGTTCCTGTGGGCCGCACCTCCTGGGCATCCATGGCATCACTTTGATATGAGTACCTCCACATTGAGTCAGATCCATCATTGCTGAGATTTGGCATCAGCGTAAGCAAGCGCTTCATCACAACTCGGACAAAGTGTCGAGTGTCTCTGACATGACCCCAAAATATCGAATGCTGGGCACAACGCTCGTAATGGGCAGATGTTCTGTTTGACGCTGAGACCGTAGCAGTGCCTGGAGATCTCGGCACACAGATTACCCCAGGATCGCTGGCTGGTAGGCATAGCAGACATACCTGCGGCCTCGTAAACAGTATCATATGGAGAAACCCCGGTGAATCGCCCCGAGAAACAAAAGTCCTCAAAGAGGTTCTGCCAAGGCCGACAATTACCAGCTAAGACATTCGCGCAGGCTGCCATCTTCCACCGCTCTGAGATTGACCATGAACCAGGCGTCTCCTCGGGATCTCTTGCTCCTTTGAGATACGACAAGATCCTGCTGTAGATGTCTTCCAAACCACAGGATGGCCGAGGCGAGGTCCGGCGCTAGCAGGAGCCACCTGCACCGACTACTCCCCCATGGGTCGCCACGAACTCTACGACGTCCCCTGAACATCCAAGCGGCGGGAAAAATCCCCGGGCAGGTGAATCTATCCTCTTCAGTTCCCTCCGCCTCCTCCGAGATGGCGTGGTGGGCAGCAGGAAGAGGTAGTGAGTTGAATCAGGACGTAGAGGTGTCGGAACAAAGAAGAACACCACCGTATCCACCACCTGCAAAGAAACACCCTACCTCATCACCCCTGCCTCTCCGCCAACAACCTCCCCAACTTATCCAACCCCCCCAGCTTCTGAAACTGCGCATCGCTCACCCCGACCGGCAGCACAGCCTCCACCGCCTTCGCCGTTCGCACCGTCCCCGCCGCTCCACCCCTCCAAATCTGCGCAGGCGGATCATCCAGATGCTTCAACAGATCACTCACCACATCCTCCGCCCACTTCGCCTGATCCTCAGCATACGCCTCTGTCTTCTCACCACTGATGACCCTCAGCACATCCTCTCTGATCGGTTGATAGGGAGAGTCAGCAGGTAAATCAATCTCATTAGTGCGGTGCACGCCGAAATTAGACTCGAGACTCCCGGTCTTGAGCTCCACGACACGGATCCCGAGCGGGGCGAGCTCGACGCGTTGCGTGTCGTTGAAGGCGGACATGGCAGCCTTGGAAGCGGAGTAGGCGCCGTGAAAGGGCGTCTTAAGCACGGAGGAGATGGAGGTGTTGTTGACGATGATGGATTTCCGCCCAGCGGGCGCCGGATCCGCGGACTTCATGAGGAGAGGTAAGAATGCTTGGGTGACGGCCACGAAGCCCCAGACATTGACATCGAAGAGTCGTCTCGCTTTTCGGAGGTCGAGGTGCAAGAATGGTTCGTAGTGACCGCCGCCGACCGAGTTGATCAGCATGTCTAGTGGTCCTCCTGTGAGGGTGGACACTTGGTCGACGAGCGCCTGGATGGAGTCGTCGGACAGGACGTCGAGCTGAAGAAGCGTGGGAATGCCTGCTTGCTTGAGGGCGGCCATGTGGGATGTTTCTCGAGCTGTGGCGAGGACGTGCCATCCGCCGTGTTGGTGCAGGGCGAGGGCTAGTGCGGAGCCGAGGGAGTGGTCGCTGCAGCCTGTGATGAGAACGGTGCGTTTTGTTCCCGACATCTCCTTGGAGGATCCTGTACTATTTGATGAGTCGAAAGGCCAAGACTGCTGTGCACGATGACCATGTGCTGTGTGTCTTTCATGTACATATAAGCTTGAGACTACATGTAGTCAGCAGTCATCAGTCATGCGTCACTACCAGCTCGAAGAACATCTTACATGTACATTTATCAATTTGGTATAATCAGTGCTTGTGCTTGGTAACGGCATTTCATTCAACATAAAGTCATCTGGCGCTGCCGCTTGACAACAACATGCAGTTCGTGCTGAAGATTTGGACAATGATGCCCTGCTGTACAACTTGACTGCGACTTCACGATCCCTGTACGACCGCTTGCCAATGGATCATATGCCGCCTTGTCACTACAATTACGATGACTCGTATGACTTAAATAGTCCTCGCTGTCGCCAACCCTGTAGATCTTCTTGCATTGTGGTACATGCCCCTTGCACATATCGCTCAGCTGCTCGCACCTTTCAATACACCCCTAGCGACCCTCACGTCCTCCTCCACCTCCTCGACCTGCCTAAGCAAGTTCCTGGCCGCGTTATCTAGCGCCTCGACATCGTGGTCTAGCTTCGTAAAGTTCCTCCCCTGCTTACTCTTCCCGCCCTTTCCTGCTCCCTTCAACTTCTCCAACCTTTCCCCAGATCCTGTGTTCGCCGCATCCACTTCCTTCACAGCGTTCGTAAAGTCAACAACACGCCTCTTCAGCATCCGAACTTGCGCTTCAATAGCGGCGTACTGTTCCACGACCTCATCATGCGCATTCACCAGCTCCTCGTATCGACTCAGTGGAGCATCTGCAGGCCTAATGAAAAGCTCATCGGGGCCATCCCTCGCCGGCGGAAGGGAAGGACGAGGGTTGGCCTTCGCGCTCTCCGTAAGCTCTTGAGTCTTCGTATGCGAGCGCTTGACTTCCGCGTCCAGAGCTGGTGCTTCCTTCAACAATGCTGCGATATTGACTTTGACAATCTTGAGAAGTTGCTTGATCTCGCGCTTCTCCTCCCATCTTAGGTACCACGCCACGATCTTCTTTCTCTTCTTCTGTTTCGCGACCAACACATTACCGCTCGATCCGCCATTCCGCTCTTGCAAGTCCGCAGATGCGTCAGTCAGGCCCACGTTCACGTCTAGTTGGCTGTCCACGTTCTTGCCGTCAACGCCCAATGGCGCTCCTTGCTCAGAGCCTTTCTGCTTGTTCTTCACAGTGACCTGGGCTTCGGTTAGGAGATCGAGAACGTGCTGATCACGCTCTGCGTCTGTCATATTTCGATGGGATGGTGCAGGCGTTGGGCAAGTAGGCGGCAGATTGTTCATGGCGTTTCCTAGAAGCTGGTGATGTTTGATTGATGAAGTCCTGCATGTGCAATGCCAGTGTGGCCAAACTTGAAAAGCCTCCTAGCGATCATGTCCACGGCCCAACAGTCGTGCGGCACTGGATTCCTGTGACAGTGCGCAGCAACCAGAAGCAAGCAAACATCGTTTGCACCATCTCGTGCCGTTATGCCCCGCTGATATGCGATCGGAGGCCACTTCGACGCCAGGCAATGTCGCGATCTCGGCTTGCTAGACCAAAGGAGCGCTCCCTTCTCCACTCTAACCCATCTTCTTCTCCCACTGCAGCACCTCCGGCATATCAATCCCGCCACGCTCCACCTTACTCCAGTCCTTCTCATACCCTTTCTCGATATCTGGATATGGGCCCCGTGGCGTGATTGCATGCGGATTCACATCGTAGTGCGACTTGGTGTAGTTCTCCTTGATGTGCCGGAAGTTCGTACTATTCTTGTATGCATCGTGGTCCCAATACATGTGCTTCAACCAGTTGTTCAGGATCGGATAATTGTATCTGATCATTCCGAGATTGCATTTGAAATGTTGCACGTAGACGGTATCGAAGCGGATCAAGGTGGCGAATACTCGGACATCGATCTCGGACATTTGCTTACCAAGGATGTATGGTCCACCGCTTTGTTGCGCGATCTTCTCCAGCTTGTTCAGGGCGGCGAAGGGTTGGAGGACGTTGGCGTCGTAGCCTTGTTGGTCCTTCGCGAAACCGGCTTTGTACACACCGGTGTTGAGGTGTGCTTGGACCCACTTCTCCATCGAATCGATCTGTTTGTGAAGCTCTTTTGGGTAAAGGTCCAGTTGGGCGACGTCGTCAGGTAGCAGACTGTCAAAGGCGGTGTTCAGGTCTCTCAGAAGTTCATCACTTTCATTATTCACAATCGTCTCCAGCTTCTTATCCCACAGCACCGGCACCGAGTACTTTCCCTTGTACCCCGGATCCGCCTTGAAGTAAATCTGATTCATATATCGACTCCCGAACAACTTGTCCTTCGTCGCTCCCTCATAGTCCGCCCCGCCTGGCTCTTGCGCTTCATCCGGGTGATTGAATCTCCACCCGGGGTAGGAAGGCGTGTCCGGGAAGTCCTTCGGATACGGTTTCACGATGGAGACATCAATACCGGCGTACTTGTCCAGCTGTTTGTACAGCCGCTGGAAGTTTGCACGGTGGGCGAATGGGCAGAAGAGACCAATATAGAGATGATATCGATCCTTCTCCGGCTTGAACGGGCCATCCGCGGAGATCTTGCCATGGAAGCTGTCTTCCGGCCCTTTATGCCAATCCGACGGAATCTTCGTGCCATCCTTGAACGTCGTCATGGTCGGGTAGGATCGTGCAGCAGTCGCGGTCACCGTCGCCCCCGGCAAAGGATTGGTGTGCACGCCTCGGACTATCCTCCTGACCTCGTTCAAGCGACTGAGCATAGGATTTGACGAGGTAGTCAGCCAAGCTGCCAGCACGGCAATGGCGAGGGTGACAAGGATGGTATACAGCGGGACGTAACTCGTGTCGCGCTCGCGGTGTCGGGGGATTGCGTGCTGTTGCTGACAAGTCTTGGTCTTAGCTGCAGGTCGGGCAGCAGCATGAGGCATGAGGAAGAGAATGTGGTGGAGAGCTAAGGGTGGAGCTAGGTGAGGTAGCTTCTTGCGTCGTGACGGGTACCTTCTTGGCCATGCATGGGAATTATGATTCCAGCGAGCTTCCCTTGTTGTGCGCGGAAGGAGGCCGCAGCTCGAACTCTGTCTGCTGAGGTCATCGCTTCCACATGGATCCATCGATACCTATGTACCTAGGTAGTTGGAGGTTATACATATATTCGTGGCAGAACTGTTTTTCCGAAGACCGACTATAACATTTGGGACACATGCCTGTACCGCGGGGCCTAGGTATGGCGATATATATGTGAGATTTAGACTCACTATAGAGGAAGTGGTATTCATCCCTCATCTAAACGCCCCCAAACTGACCCTCTTGTCTCCCACTTTCCCATCCGACCCGACGAGCGAAGCAAAGAATTCAACAATCTCACTCGCATCTTCAGACGGATAATCCGTCTCCACCATCCCATGCCCGCCCAACGCAGCAAGTTCAACCGCCGAGTCCCTCGCTCGCACCACCCTGCCACCATCATCCTGTTGTGATGAGTCTCCCCGGAGAAGCCGCGACGAAGGCCGCGACCCCAGATCACCATCGAATTTCTCGACTACAGGTTGCTGAGTGGACTTTCGCATGCCACGTCTCACAGCCAGAGGCGCAGGGACAAGCTCCCAGGTCTCCACGATGGGGAGATCGCCGATGCTCTTGAAGCTTTGTACGGCTTCTGAGATTTCTGGTCTGAAAGAAGCGATGAGCTTGTTGACTTGGTCCTTGACGGCGTCCGCGGTCGTGGTTTGTGGTTCTAGTAGTGGTGCAGTAAATGTGATCATCGGTACGAACTCTGATGCAGACGGCGTGGTCGCTTGCACCAGTGCATCGGCCGTGGCTGCTCGGATCGCGGTTGTTGTTCTGCATGCTGAGGAAGGCGGTCTGCTATCTCCTGTCGCTGAGCGAACGCTTGTGAATGCGGTCAGCCTGCTAGGGTGTGTGGTTGCCTTCGGCTTGCTGTGACGAGCCATGATTGGGAGAGAGCTGGTCGGGACGAGAGCAATGATGTAGAGGCCTACCTTCGTGGTGCGTTTGATTGCTAGCAAAACGGTTTCGTTATATGCGCTGCATTGCATTGATGTGTGTCTCAGATTCTTATGCGGTTGTCCGCTTAGCAGCAGTGCTGCAGGAGCAAGGTCTTGCATGCTGCGCATGGAGGTGTCGTGGGTTCAGGTGGAACGGCATTGCGAACAAAAGGGTTGATCTGAGCGCGTGCAGACGCTTCATCGACCATGGCTCGTAAGGC
This sequence comes from Teratosphaeria viscida, assembly GCA_020826765.1. NCBI lineage: Eukaryota > Fungi > Ascomycota > Dothideomycetes > Mycosphaerellales > Teratosphaeriaceae > Teratosphaeria > Teratosphaeria viscida. The sequence goes on from JAHESH010000214.1 coordinate 37,058, forward strand.
CTGAGATCCACCAGTCCGACTGGCAATGTTCCTTGCGTGATCAAGCACACCCACGCAGAGGAGCCCGTGCCGCATCATCCGCAATGTAATGGGCGAGCCCGCTATCAGTCTCTCTTACTCCAGAGCAACACCGCGTGCCGGGGTCTAAGCCCTTCTGCGGTGGCAAACGAAGTGCTCTGCCAATAGAATATGCATGTAGAGGTCGCAAAGGCTGATCACTACCATCAGTGAACCCCGTCGTGGTATGACATGTTCCTCACCGGCACTCTCTGGCTTACGATATCGAAGGGCCCCAACCTGCCACCCGTAAGAGGCCAGTATTCAGACAACGCGCAAGTGCGGCGTCCCGGTGCCCCCTCTGGGAGAGATAATATATATCTTGGTAGTGTCGGCACAGGCAATGACCGAATTGCCGTCGCATCCCGCGGCGGTGTCGGGTTTTGGCATCTTGGCAATGGCCTGGAATGCGCACCAATCAGGCTGGGACGGAGTTCGCATCATCAGCAGGCACCAAGCGCTGACTCATTTCCAGTAGTTCTACGTTGCAGCCTGGAGGCTGACGCCCTATAAGTCAGGGCTGAATGCCGACTCCATTCCATCTGCTCGAATGCTTCTGTCTTGGTCGTCTTTGCGCCAGAATACTTTTCATGTGTCTTGAGACCAGCATGTGGGACGTTCTCTTCGGTGCCATCAGCGACAGGCTTTCCATCGGCTTACTTAGCGACGGATGCGGCGGAAAACCTGAAGGATTCAGCCAGCAAGTCGAGGCGTTCGACTGCTTAGATGACGAGACCAGACACAGCTCCGTGATTTCAACCACAGGGCTCGTATGTCGACGGCGGCGCCAGCGGCAGAAGAGGACAGAGCTCTGTGATGGGATCCGAGATGAAGTCTAGACGCTGGAGCACACGCAAAGAACCCAGCAGCCGGGCACGGACTACAGTCCTCCAAGGACGATCATCAGGCAAACATTACGGACCCTGTCGAAGTCTCGCAGGCTTTCCCTGTTTCGCTCGCAGGGTGGTGTTTGTACTCCAGCACGAGTCTACGAAGCAGCGCTAGAAATTCACTGGCGCGCACAGCCCCGCCCGTGTTTGCTCTTCGCGATGGGGACCACCTGCACCCAATGAGGAAGCTCGAGCCATGGCCTGAGGTGGCGTGGAATACATGTATCTACCTAGGTAGGCTGGGCCGCTGGAGCAAGATAGAGGCGTCGGGGTCGCCGTCTGATGAGCCTCGCGTAGGTAGGCGATCAAGCGATAGACAAGATCGCCAAGCTCAAGGACGGCGGGACCGCGAGGCTCCAAGTACCTCCCTCCTCCTACCGATCATTCTGCCGCATCCAGCTGTGCTCCGACAACCTTTATTCATCGCGCCACCAATCAGAGGGTCATATCAGGCGCGCAATAGCAAAAACCAGATGATCTCTCTCCAGTCGCACCTTCCCCATCCGCTCTCGAGGCTTTTCTCTCGCACCTTCCAACACGAGCTTATCAGCTTAGCGCAACATGGCACTGATGACACGGTGATCGTACCGCCGGGTGCAAAAGGCGCCAGACCCGTCGCTTTGCCCGTCTAAGGGATCTAAAAGCTACATGTCCCCGGCACACATGGCAGACTGTTGGACGCCGCGTGTAGCCTTCCTTCTACCAGGTGGCGTTGAATCGTAGGTATTTGATCAGGTCTTCCGGCCTTCCCACGTCTCGCGCCGGGTCTCGACTGTCGGGCAGCGAGTGCAAGGATGGCGCATCGACCGGGCTTCCAGCGCACCACGACCGACAGGCATGAGGACGGCAGCCTCGAGTTGACGCCCTACAAGCAGAATGACCCGGGTGTCGGAAACAGCAAAGGTCCGGGCAGCTACGAGCTCGGAGACCCAGACCTCAAGGAAGGCGCGACCATCAGCATCACGCACGATCCTGATGCATCTCCTCCGGAATATCATGACGCCGGCGATGGCTTCCACAAGGTCATCGAGCCCGTCGAGACCGCCAAAGACATCGTCACTCAAGTCCTGCACGTCGACGACGATCCGACCTTGAGCCCATACACCTTCCGCCTGGTCTTTCTCGGTAAGACCTCACGTGCGGGATGGTCACAGACCACCACGGCTGACTTCTGTCCTCAGGCATTGGCCTGTCCATCTTCGGTTCCGTCCTCCAGGAAATCTTCTACTTCAAGCCGCAGACCATCTATGTCTCCGTCGTCTTCCTGTGCGTGATCGCATATGTCCTTGGCGAACTCATGGCTTTCGTCATTCCACGCAAGGGGATCGTTGGTCGCTATCTCAATCCGTTCCCTTTCAATCAGAAGGAGCATGCCGCCATTACGCTCATGGCCTCGGCGGCAGCGCAAGCAGCCACGTCCACTGAAGCGCTAGCCGCCCAGGAGTTGTTCTACGGAGGCTACCCAAGCAAGGCTGCTGGTGTCTTCATCACCCTCTCCTCGCAGCTGATCGGATTCGGCATTGCGGGTCTGCTTCGGGATGTGTTGGTCTATCCGACCAAGATGTTGTGGCCCAGCAACCTGCCGATCGCCACCCTGCTCGAGACCTTACACCGCGACAAAGCGGAGACGAGGCGCAGGCTGAAGCTGTTCTACATCGTCTTTGCAGTCATCTTCTGTTGGGAAGCGTTCCCAGAGTACATCTTCACCGTGCTGACGGGCGTCTCGATCTTCTGCTTGGCGGATCAGCACAACCTGGTCTTCACCAATCTATTCGGTGGAGCTTCTGGCAACGAAGGACTGGGCATGTTCTCATTCTGCTTTGACTGGAACTACATCGCAGGTCTGCAGAGCCCACTGTGGTACCCACTTCAGACTATGGTGAATATGATGATCGGGATCTATGGTTGCTACATCCTGTTCATGGCTGTCTACTACGGTAACGTATGGCGTTCGCTGGACTTTCCCTTCCTCTCGCAGGAGCTCTTCGACGGGTCGTCAAACAGCACCAACTACGTGGTGTACAATCAAAGTCTCATTCTCAACGACAACTTTGAGATTGACAAAGCCAAGCTTGAGCAGACCGGCATCCCTTATCTGACCGGCACCTACATCGCCTACCTCATCACTTCGAACATGGGCATGACGGCAGGTTTAGTGCACATGTTGCTCTGGAACTACGATGACATGAAAATCGCCTGGACCTGGGCGCATCCGAGAAATCTCAAGAAGTTCATGCAGCCGGATGCCTGGAGGTTCTGGGAGAAGAAAGAGACGCCCGAGCAGAGGCTAGAGCGCAAGCAGAATGATCCCGATCTCGATCCTCATTACAAGCTCATGCTCCGCAACTTATACGTCGAAGTGCCGATGTGGTGGTGGGCTGCTTGTCTGATCGTCTCATGGGTCGTTGGCGTTGCGTGTCTGTACGAAATGAAGTCGACGCTCCCTTGGTGGGGCTTCTTGCTGTCGACATTGTTGACAACCATCTTCATCCTGTTCTTTGGGGCAATGTATGGCATCACTGGTTTCGGGTTTAACTTGCAGCCTATCGCGCAGATGCTGGCGGGATACATGTTCCCCGGCCGGCCTTTGGTAAGCTAGCTCGCCCCGTCCATCCTGTCAAAGCCGTGCTCATTCACTCAACAGGCGAATTTCTACTTCACTTGCTACACCTACAACGCGACCAACCAAGGCATGCTCCTCGCCAGAGATCTCAAGTTGGCGCAATACGTCCACTTACCGCCCACCTGCACGTTCGTGGTCCAAGTGGCCGGCTGCATCATTGGCGCCCTCTTCAACTGGATCATGATGGTCACAATTGTCAAAGCGCAAGCCCCCATCCTCACCTCGATCCAAGGCACCAACATCTGGTCCGGCCAAAACATCCAGCAATTCAACACCCTCGCCATCGCATGGTCGCTCGCCAGCGACATGTTCAGCGTTGGCGCTCGCTACCAATGGGTCACCATCTCCTACCTCATCGGTTTCATCGTCCCCGTACCCCTCTGGCTCGCACACCGCTACACCGGCTGGAAAGTCTTCGCCTACTTCAACACCTGCATCATCTTGTGGTTCATGGGCAACCTCTTCGTCGGCATCAACAGCTCGCTCAACATGTTCTTCATCATCGGCTTTGCCTCCCAGTTCTGGCTGAGGAAGTACCATGCGACCTGGTTCGTGAAATACAACTACCTTCTCTCCGCGGCCATGGACGGTGGCACACAGGTGTTGGTGTTCATCTTCACGTTCGCAGTGTTCGGAGGGTCTGGGAAGGCAGTGCCGTTCCCGACCTGGGCTGGGAACCCGGACACATCGACGCATAACATCGATTATTGTATGGTGAATGCGGCGAACAATGGATGAGACGGCGGTACATACGTCAGGAGAAGGTCAGGGTGGGAATCAGCACCACCGCCAAGCAGAGAGCACTACTCTCTTGAAAAGACTCCGTCACCAAGCCGCAGGTAATAAATAGCATTGCTTCCCGATACCAGCCCACAGACATTGAAACAACTGCTCACGCAACCGTCTGCACTTTTCCACTATCCATCAACTAGAGTGATCTCATCCCACGAACCTCAGCAGAACCCCAGCGTAGTCCCCAGCCCCAACCCCAACCCCCCAAAGCGGCAGGCGCAGGACCGCCAGCGACCTCCAGATCAGGCCGGGTCACCGCGACCTCGAACCGCCTGGGAGATCCGACCCACGCCCCGCCGCTTTCACGGCTGACCATTACAGTTCGTGCGCCCGCTGATACTCTTGCACTGCACGCTCGTGGGGCCCCGGCACTCGCAATCCGGGCTGATGGCCTGGCAGTCCGCGGTCCCCAAGAGCGTGTTGTCGAAGTCGCAGGTGTACTGGCGCGCATCAACATCCATGGCCGGGCCCCGAGGCTACCTGATGCACTTACCACGTAGCGTTTGTCCGCGCTGCAGATCTGTCGGGGACACGGCAAGCCGTGAGTGAGTGATTGCGATGAGTCTAATGTTTTTTTGGGGGGGGGGGGGGGGGGGGGGGGGGGGGGG
>JAHESH010000215.1:0-41293 GCA_020826765.1 Teratosphaeria viscida
ATAGGAGAAGGATCTATTTATAGCCTAGATCCGAACTAGACCTAGTTATAGGTAAGTTACTCTTAGGCGCGCTAATCTATAGCGTTTTAATAAGAACAATCTATTATAGTTTTATAGAAGGCTCTTTGTTCCTAACGAACCTATAATATAGAACGAGGTCCTAGTAATATTCTATAACTCTATACTTATAGGCTATTTCGGAGCTAATAAGATATTATAGCTAATTAAGAAAACGCTATACTAGCCTAAATTAGAATCTAACGTAAAGAGCTATATTAAATCCTATATAGTATACTAGAGATCGAAACTAGGGTAGTATCTACTATATAGCGAGCTTACGCTATTACTAATTCCTAAAGATATTTAGGAGAAGATTAGTTTAGACTTCGTAACTAGTCTACTTCTAGTAAAGTCTAAAGATACTATATATAATATAATACTAGTAATTATAGATAGGATATCTAAGATAGTAATCTATATTACTATATAGAGTACTTAGGATATAGAATAGTTTACTAATATGTTTATTAAGAATATCGCGACGAAGTTTAGCTTTCTAAAAGGAATTATTAGTAACTATAGCTTACTATTTACTTCTAAGCTCTAGACTAAGATCTACTTCTATTATTAGATAGAGCGTAGACTTAGTACTATATACTACCTTTAGATAGATAGCTAGATAGAGCGTTAAAATTAGACTCTAGAAATATTCTTATAATACTTTATAAATAATAACTAGGATAATTAGCTTTAGTTATTACTATTCGCGAAGTTTACGTATAATAATACGCCTTACTCTAGTACTAGTATAAGCCCGTTTAAATTAGTACTTAGTAAATATCTAAAATAGGCTATATATAAGGACGTATATTATAAGAGGGAGGCGCTAGCTATATCTATAAGGGCGGAGATAATACGTAAGTCTTAAGAACTTATAGTAGAGTACCTCTATAAAGCCTAAGAGTAGTAGTATAAGTAGTATAACAAAAAGCATCTTTTATTAACGTTTTAGCTAGGAGATCTTATTCTCCTTAGCTCTAAGAACCTAAAGCTATTATAGCTAAGCTAGAAGATGTCTACTAAGTTTATTAGTCTATTTGTAGTTAAGGAACCTATAGGGCGATAAGCCTATTACCTTCGCCTTCTAGTCTCGTACCGAATCTATAACGTATTCTATATATCGCTCCTTAAACTCTTTAAGAAGCGTAATAGCGAACCTTTAACGAATATCGCCGAACCTAAGATCGTACCTAATAGTAAAGAGCTATAGGAGGTTAAGAAAATCTTAGATAAGCGCATAAGAAAGAGTAAGAGAGAATACCTATTATAATAAAAGAATTATAACAAGTAGAATAATATATAGTAAAGCGCGGAGAACTTCGAGGAGATAGACAAGCTTTTAAAGGAATAGTAGGAATCCTTATCGAACTATAGGCGGATAGGGACAAGAAAGGGTAGTAAGTAATATTAAAATAATACTTTTTATTTCTCCTCTATCTTAACTCTAAAGAAAACCTAATACTATATTAATATATAGAAGTAGGCGTATTAGTCTACTACTAGTAAGGTAAGCTACTAACTATAGGCGGACTATTACTACCTTAACGCCTTATATACCTTACTCTTAGTAATCTATCCTTAGATACTAAAACTAAAGTATTACGCCGCTAATATAGTAGTAGCGGCACCTACTACTATAATAGTAGCGAAGGCTATAGTAGTTTATAGTATACTAGGAACCTATACTAGACTAGTAGTAGTAGTATTAGCTAGCGTAGCTATCTATAGGTCTATAGTTATAGTAGTTACTATAGGTAGACTAGAGGAGGTTTAGAGTAAGGAGGCCGAGTTAGTTATAGTAGAGATTATATTAGAGGAGCGCTTATAGTACTTATAGAAGTAGTAGGTACTAATAGGAGTTATTAATATATTAGTAGTCTAGCCTCTAGGGATCTTAACCCCTTCTAACCTACAAGCTAATATAAGCTATATATCGAATATACCTACTATCTTAGATAAAGGTAAGACATTACTCTATACTAGGTCGAGAATTATTATAGTATATCTCTTATCCTTCTTAGATAACTTACGTAAAGAGTTATATATAAAGTTATTATTACTAGTAGAAATAATAGACTACTTATTACTAGATATCTTAATAATAGCCTTCTTAGTAGGAATATAGGACTTCCTTAGTAGTATATTATTACTACCTACTATCTATATTAAGATCCTCTTAGCCTTACTACTAGATAGGTTATAGACCTAGTCTAGAGTATAGCCCTCCTTAAATAGTGTCTTAGCTTAGCTAGACTACTAATAGATATAATAGCTAGAGTAGAGAGTATAGTTAGATAAGAGACTATATTCCTAGCGTCTATAGCTTTTAGATAGTATATTATTAATATATATAGTCTTCTTAGTCTTATTAGCGCTAGTAACCTTAGTTAGCTTATAGGTAGCTACCCTAAAGTAGTTAATAAAGTTAATATGCTCCGCTTCTATATTAGGATTAGTAGAGTTATTACTATTATATATACGCGGCTCCTTATTAGTATTAAGTATAATAGGGCTATACTTTCGGCTATTACTAGAGTAATAGTATAGATAGCGATAGAAGCTACTCGAGATCCTTATATAGGATAAGGGACTAGAAGGAGTATTAGCTACTAATAGAGCGCGTCTATAGGGAGTAGTAGATTAGATATTACCTATATCCTATAATAGACTATTAGCGAAAGAAGTATATATTATACTATAGGTAGTCTACTTATAGCTATATCGCCTATTATCTATAACGTTCTAGGGGTCGTCTCTATATTAATATCCTACTTATAGCGCCTCTTCTTATTCTTAATACGATAGAACTCTTTATTAATACGTAGGTAGTAATCTAGGTATAGGTAATATTTACTCTTACGCTTAATATCCTACTTATAAAGTAGCTATTATCTAGTTAAGAGTTAGCTATACCTAGCGAAGTTTAATAGTAGCTACTAGTATAACTTCGTTATTATAGACTATATTCGTATTACTAATATCTACGCTACGCTACTTATAGAGCTCGATATATAAGATACGTATATTATAGACCTTATTAAGGCGGCCTTAAAGTAGAGAGAAGATCTATAACTATTAGTTACTACCTATAGACTATAAGTAGTTAGGACTACGAGTAGATAACTTATAATCTTATAAAAGCCTTTTTTGCCCTTAGTATAGTAACTATAGGTATAGTTATCTAGCTTCTTATATAAGCGGCTAATAGCGACGCTTTTAGCGCATATTATATAAAAGATGTACTAGATAGGAGTATTATTACGTAGAGCTTTAGTATAGAATTAGTATATCTTATTAGCGCTAATATTAGATATATACGTACTAATAATAGTAGTACTACTACTATAAAAGCCTAGTATTATAGATAGACTATAGAAGGTTATATAGATAAAGAAGTTAGTTACAGACTATATATAGTTATAGGACTTTAATAAAGAGAAGCGTAGAAGAGATTATTAAGTAGGAGAATAGTTAGTAATTAACTAAAGAGAAGAATTTAATATTAATACTAGTAATTTAGCGCTAAAGCGTTACTATAATAATACGTACCTACCTATTTAGGCTAGTTACTATAATAGACTTCTACGAAGTTCTATTCTATATTTATACTAGTATATAGAATAAGATATATAATATAAGTTATAACACCTTATTATTAGGACGTCGGCTTAGGAAGGAGGCGCCTATAAGAGTTAGGCTAAGAAGGTCCTTTAGGTCTATACTATAGGCGGTCTATAAGAGGTTAATATATATATATACTACCTATAGTCTACTAGTAGTTCGGCTAAAGGAAGGATCTCGCTATATTAGAGGCGGTCTACTAGTAGCCCTAAGAGGTAGTTCTCTACCCCTTACCTCCTATAGACTATAGGTAGTTAAGAAGGAATTAGATTCTCTATCGGACCTACTTCTAGTTAGATAGGAGTCGAAGAGAGAGGAGATTCTTCTATAAGAGAAGGTTCCTCTTAAGAGGAGGGATCTCTTTCTTCTCTAAGATTATCTAGTTAAGAGTTAGCTACACCTAGCGAAGTTTAATAGTAGCTACTAGTATAACTTCGTTATTATAGACTATATTCGTATTACTAATATCTACGCTACGCTACTTATAGAGCTCGATATATAAGATACGTATGTTATAGACCTTATTAAGGCGGCCTTAAAGTAGAGAGAAGATCTATAACTATTAGTTACTACCTATAGACTATAATAGTCGCTTACGTTTTACTACTTTATATTAGGCCCTAGGTCTCTATATAGGAGTTAAAAGCCTCTAGATTCGCTAAAATAGTTACTATACCCTTATATCCTATAATTATAGTCCTAGTCTAGTTAGCTATAGCGATAAATTATATTAGACTTTCTAGTTGCTATTAGATAATACTTACTATTATTATAGCTATCTTAGCGTAGTCTATAAAGGTCTTCTTATATCTCTATATAAGACTTATAGTTATTAATAAAGGCGTCGAAGGTAGTATAGCTATTTAGTATACGTATAACCTATTTTAGATATAGGTCTATCTTACGCTATACCTATACTAACTAGCTCTTAAGGTCCTTAGTATTAGCCTCCTTTATAAGCCTTATAATAGTTATAATATATTTACTAATTATACGTCTATTCTATATATCCGAGAGGCTATATACTTATTAGTTAAGGATAGCTAGTACCTTTATTATAGATATCTTAAACTTCTTAAATAGCTTCTTCTTCTAATAGTTAATACTATAACCCTCTCTTATCTAAGTATAGTTCTCTACTATTAAGATGTAGGTAAACTATAAAGAAGCTTCGTTCTATAAGTATTAGGATAGTCCCTTATAGACTACTCTTACTAATATAGTCTAGGCGTAGTCCTCTACTATATCTAGAAATATTAGGACTAAGTAGTATATAATATTCTTACCTACTATTACTAGCTCGCCTTCGCTATATTCTCTACTTAGATATAGATTAAAAAATCCTACCCTCTCTAGTTTAAAGGATAGATTGCTCTTTATACTCTTAGCGTCTAATTCTAATAAGCTTTCTAACTACGAGGTACTACTATTATATAAGCGTCGATAATAATAGGTACGCTTATAGTAATAATAGTCTCTATAATAGTTGTCTTTAGATAATAAGGAGGAATTAGGATTATCTAGTAGGGTTCTATATTAACGCCTACAATCTAGGTAATAGTCTATCCTCTTCTTCTTATCCTTCTTCTTACTATAGCGATAATATAAGTATAAACTATATTCTATAGTTAAGGAAGAATTATCTAAATTATATAGGTCCTCTCTTTACTTGTTACTCTAGCACTATTATTCCTCTATATTATAATAATAATTAGGCTTATTCTATAGTTAGCGAGATTCTTCTATACGTTAGTAATAAGATTATCTTTCTAACTAGTATAAGGGTTTGTCCCTCTATTCTTATCTATCGAGACAGTCTTACTTATAGCGCTATAGGTAGTCTTTATACTAAGTATATAGGTTAATATAGTCGTTAATTCTTACCGAATTATAATAGGCTCTCTAGCTATTAGCCTCTACAAGGCCTACTTACTCTACCTAAGCGTTATTATAGAGTCTTAGATTCTCTATATAGTCTTCCCTTATATAGTCTTTAATTATTTATTATAATTCCCTTTCTATATATAGTTATTAGCTATCCTACTCTAGATATAGTTCGTTTTAACGTCCTTTATAGTTCTTAACTTCCTCGAGAGACTCTTCCCTACTTAGTTAGTTTATAAAGGGCGAGCTTATTAGTAACTATATTAGTAATAACACTATACTCGAAGTCTGTTTTTATCTAGCTAAGAATAATAATAAGAGACTTAACGCTTCTAGTTAGAGTTATCTATAAGGCCTATAATAGCCTAGTCTCTATAGGCTTAATTGTCTCTATAGAGGAGACTATAGTCTCTATAAGTTAGTTCTTCTCTAGGGTCGCTCTAGCGTCTGTCGCTTATAATAATCGGATAGCTACGCTTACTAAGGACCTAATCTCTGTAGATAGTCTAGGTATAATTCGCTTAAGGATTACCCTAATCTTATTTACTTATAGTCTTACTACTCTTACTAGTTTAGTTCCTCTAGTAATTATTCTAATATCGAAGGAGACTATTACTCCTATAGACTCGGCTTACTTAGAACTAGTCCTATCCCTATCTATATATAGTATCTAGGCGACTATTATACTAGTAGACTTAGTTTACTCGAAACCTATTCTAGTTCTAGTCTATAGTATTTAGGTAACTATTATTCTAGTAGTCTTAGCTTACTTAGAGCTTAGCCTAGTTATTCTAGTAGGCTTAGCCTACTTAGAGTAGAGCTTAGCTCTAACTACTAATAAGGCTCCAACTACTAACGAGGCTCTAACTACTAATAAGGCTCTAACTACTAATAAGGCTCCGACTACTAATAAGGCTCTAACTACTAATAAGGCTCCGACTACTAGCGAACCTCTTCTAAGGAGCTTAGCTCTAACTACTAATAAGGCTCTAACTACTAGCGAGGCTCTAATTACTAGTAAACTTCTTCTAGGAGGCTTAGTTCCTATAAGCTTAGAGACTATAGCTAGCCTACTAAGTATAATAAGGCTAGGCTAAGACGACGTAGCTATTCTTATTACTATAGCTATTCTAGCTATAATAGCTACTCTTACTATTATAGCTACCTTTACTAACTTAGCTAGACTTAGTATTCTAGTATAGGATACTCTAGAATAGGATGCTCTTACTAGCGCTCTAGTATAGGGGTCTCTACTAGTATTCTATTAGTAGGGACTATTAAGCGCTATACTCTTCCTAGCGTCTTATCGAAGACTAGATAGTACTACTACTACTACTAGTATAGGATATTAATAACCCTCTTAAATACCTTTCTTAAGGCTTTTATACTAGTAGTAAGTTTTAAGATATTAATTATCTACTATCCTAGAAACCCTTATAACTCTACTAAACTAAGATCCTCTAAAGTAGGATAGTTAAGTCGTAATACTTCTAGGTAGTAGTAGTTATAGAGAATAGTAATTCTTTCTACTCTATAGTATTTTCTTAAGAAGGCTCTAGATCTCTTAATATCGTCTATATAATAGTCGATATATTAAGTAATTAGCTTAATATCTATGTCTATTATAGGGAAACTAAGATGCTAATATTCTAATATAGGTTGTAAAGGAGCTAATATACTACGTAGAGTATCTATTACCTATAACGACTATCCTTAGCTAGTATATATTATATTATTATCTAGAAGGAAGATAGTATAGGAGTAAGAAGAGAGAGGTATTAGGTAGAATAGTCGCCTCCTAGGTAAGGACTCCTCTAGCTCTAGGGATCCTTACCTAATCTAGCTTAGCCGAACCTTATCTAGAAGTCGAAGATAAATATTAAAGTAAGTATAGTCTCTATATAAGAAGGTATTACTTCTACTTCTTAATATTAATCCTTCTACTCCTAAGTACTTCTACTCGAGAGTCGCCTAAGAGTATAAGAGTAGAGGTAATTATAGTATTCGCTTAGAGTAGTTTTAGTACTATCTAGAGATAGTTATTAAAGATCTAGGTAGAACTAGTCTAAATAATCTATATCGATTATCTATTAGTTTCTCGCCTAGGCTAGAAGGCGTCTACTAGCTACTATCTAGTTAGCTCCTAGTACGGTCTACTAAGAAACTAGTTGTATAGTAATAATTAGTACTAAAGAATAGTAGCCTTAGCTAGTAATCTTTTCTAATTAAAGCTACTATATTATTATATAGACTATAACGTATAAGATAGTAATATAGTATAGACTTATTAATTGTTAGAAGCTATCTATTCTCTAGAAGGTCCCTTAGCTACAGTCCTATAGTAGGGACTATACTTTCTATAATATACTATCTTAGATAAAGGTAAGATATTACTCTATACTAGGTTAAGGATTATTATAATATATCTCTTATCCTTCTTAGATAACTTATATAAAGAGTTACGTATAAAGTTATTATTACTAGTAGGGATAGTAGACTACTTATTACTAGAAATCTTAATAATAGCCTTCTTAGTAGAAGCGTAGGACTTCTTTAGTAGTATATTATTACTACCTACTAGCTATATTAAGATCTTCTTAGCCTTACTACTAGATAGGTTATAGACCTAGTCTAGAGTATAGCTCTCTTTAAATAGCATCTTAGCTTAGCTAGACTACTAATAGATATAATAGTTAGAGTAAGGAGTATAGTCTAGTAAAAAGCTACGCTCCTAGTATCTATAGCTCTTAGATAGTATATTATTAATATATATAGTCTTTTTAGTCTTATTAGCGCTAGTAACCTTAGTTAGCTTATAAGTAGCTACTCTAAAGTAGTTAATAAGGTTAATATGCTCTACCTCTATATTAGGATTAGTAGAGTTATTACTATTATATATATATAGCTCCTCGTTAGTATTAAGTATAATAGAGTTATACTTTTAGCTACTACTAAAGTAATAGTATAGATAGCGATAGGAACTACTCGAAATCCTTATATAAGAGAGATAACTAGAAGGAGTATTAGCTACTAGTAGAGCGTATCTATAGAAGATAGTAGATTAGATATTACCTATATCCTATAATAGACTATTAGTAAAAGAAGTATATATTATACTATAGGTAGTCTACTTATAGCTATATCGCCTATTATCTATAACGTTCTAGAGATTATCTTAATATCTATACTCTACTTATAGCGCCTCTCCTTATTCTTAATATAGCGGAACTCTTTATTAGTACGTAGGTAGTAATCTAGGCGTAAGTAGTACTTGCTCTTACGCTTAATATCCTACTTATAAGTAGCTATTACCTAGTTAAGAGTTAGCTACGCCTAGCGAAGTTTAATAATAGCTACTAGTACGACTTTATTATTATAGCCTACGTCTATATTACTAATATCTACGCTATACTATTTATAGAGCTTAATATATATAATATATATATTATAAACCTTATTTAGGCAGCCTTAAAGTAAAGAGAAGATCTATAACTATTAGTTACTACCTATAGACTATAGGCGGTTAAAACTATAAGTAGATAACTTATAATCTTATAAAAGCCTTTTTTGCTCTTAGTATAGTACCTATAGATATAGTTATCTAGCTTTTCGTATAAGTAGCTAATAGTAACGCTTTTAGCGTATATTACGTAGAAGATATATAAAATAGAAGTATTATTATATAGAGATAAGGCCTAGAACTAGTATATTTTATTAGTACTAATATTAGATATACGCGTACTAATAATAGTAGTACTACTACTATAGAAGCCTAGTATTATAGATAGACTATAGAAGGTTATATAGATAAAGAAGTTAGTTATAGACTATATATAGTTATAGGACTTTAATAAAGAGGAGCGTAGAGAAGATTATTAAATAGGAGAATAGTTAGCAATTAACTAAAAGGAAGAATTTAATATTAACGCTAGCAATTTAGTACTAGAGCGTTACTATAATAACGCGTGCCTATCTATTTAGGCTAGTTACTATAATAGATCTTCTATAAAGTTCTATTCTATATTTATACTAGTATATAGAGTAAGATATATAATATAAGTTATAATACCTTACTATTAGGATATTAGCTTAGGAAGAGGGCGCCTATAAGACTTAGGCTAAGAGGGTCCTTTAGGTCTATACTATAGGCAGTCTATAAGGGGTTAATATATATATATACTATCTATAGTCTACTAGTAGTTTAGCTAAAGGAAGGATCTTACTATACTAGAGGTAGTCTACTAGTAGCTCTAAGAGGTAGTTCTCTACTCTTTACCTCCTATAGACTATAGATAGTTAAGAAGGAATAAGATTCTCTATTAGACCTACTTCTAGCTAGATAGGAGTTAAAGAGAAGGAGGATTCTTCTATAAGAGAGGGTTCCTCTTAAGAGGAGAGATCTCTTCCTTCTCTAAGATTACTAATCTATATAGATAGGGGTCTATTATCTCCGCTATAATCTCTACCTTATTTATATAGTCCTTATATATATATAAGGCCTTATTATAATAAGTTAGATATAGATATAGATATAGAAGATAATATTATATTTATATATATAATAACTAGTCTTAGAAGATCTCGACAACTTAGAGAGAGGGAGTAATATTATAGCTCCTACTATTCCTACTATCTAGACTCTTACTAGATAGTCTCTAACTTATATATATCTTACTACTCTATATACCTAATTTATATATCTTTCTATAAAAGGCGCTCTCTCTTATAACTCTTATATAGACTATATATAATTCTATGCCTTATCGAGTATTATCTCTAATATTAAGTATACTCTTCTAATAATTTCGACTCCTAGCTATAAGTAAAATCTAGGCTTATAACCTATTATTTTAAGATTCTATACTTAATAGTAGGTAATAGATTTATATATATAGAAGTAGCTATAAGAGGAATATATTATTAGGTATATATTAGAAGGAAATATATATATTTAGTTAGAGAAGAGAAGAAGGAATCTTCTCTTCTCTCTTCTCTTAAAATACTCCTATTAAGGCTAAGCTTATAAGGCCTTAGTTAGAGTACTTCTAAGTTATAATCTAGTATAACTCTCCTTACTCTAACTTAATATTTCTAGTATGCGACTGCCTATTACCTTTTAATATTAATCTTTAAACTAATTGTTATAGTATAAATTACTTTAAATTACTCTATAAACGCTCTAAAGGTACTATATAGCAATTACTAGAGATAGCTTGTAAATTAGTTATATAAATAGCGATTAAAGAAGACTAGTCTACCTTACAAAGCCGTGCTATCGGACTTTTGCGACCGTGGAGGTAGATGTAGGCTCACCTACGCCACGCCCGCCCCCTAGTCAGGAGCCTGCTCCGTCGTCGCGGTCACAGCATACTCCGTCCGCTCTCTTGTACTTAAGCTACGAACCGGTGGATTAGTACTACAGTGGGTGACCACGTGGGAGTACCCACTGCTGTACGTCTTGTTCTTTTTGGACGCGTCCCATGACAGGCGGAACGCTGCCAGGCGCCGTTTTCGCAAGCCTGATACAAGTCTCCTGGGCTCATTAATCCAGGTCATGGACGACTTGATCATCTTTCTTCCGAGATCCGAAGGTCAGGCTGTGTCGAGGCCGGACTTAGGCGGCCGAGGTTTGAGGAGCCTGTGGAGTTCTGGCCACAGAAGTCGTCACAACGGTGGTTGAAGAGTCTTTTGGAAGATGACCCGAGTACTCCGTGATATGTCGCAGTGTTCAGCGCGGAACCCTGCTCGCGGGCTTATTGTCTACGAAATTCCACGAGCTGAGTGATCCTACCGAGTATGGAGGCTGGACGACATTACAATTCTGGGATTACAATGAAGGTCTGCCGCACTTATCCTCGGGACCTCGTTGCTGACAACGCACATATGCGCGACTTTTTCCAGGTTGTTGCAGCCGTCAGCTTGAGCTGGGAGAGATGAAGCTGCAACATCTGCGTGTCAATACGGAGTGCACCGCAGCGCATATGCGTGGAACATGGATCGAGCAGTTTTGGGTGCCTGGAAGAGGTAAATGTTGGCTGCAATGACGAGCCGCAGTCCAGGAAACGCGCAAGATTCAACCTGATGAGTGAGGTGGATGTATAGAATCGAGTAGACCAGGAGTCACTCGGTAAGACTGTAATAACACTCAACAGCGACGGCCGCAAGAGCACGTCGGTGCCTCGCAGCTCCTGCAGTTCATGCATGCGCAGAAGCGCCTACCCGTCAACCGCGCACGCCGTGAGCCAATAGGCAATGTGATCTGCAGCCTAGTGGGCAGGTGCGACCGAGAGCGGTTGTCGGCTGTTTCGTGTCTTGATTTCGTGTCAGGTCAAAGGCCTTGACACGTCGAAGCCGCTGTTGGCAGTGATTCCGTGAGTCATCCAATTGATCAACTGGTTGCATTGTTTTTTGCATTGTCGCGTCTTATCTACATGATCAGCCGCTGATCGAGCAGTCAATGTTGTCTTCAGTACCTCCGTACCTGAGCAGTCGATCGCTACTCATCAGTCAGCCCAACTCAGCCGGTCGATTGCCTGGTGGAAGGAGTCACTGAGCGGCTATTGGATCGGCGGTGAGGTTACATGACTGCTGAGGAGTCTAGACGAGGCTAGATCCCTAGGTAGTGTCCTTGTCAATTGTATTGAGTCGGGCCGTGAGCACCTCGGAGGACCCGACGGTTTTCGAACAGTACTCTCGTGAGTCTCGTCCACGCGCTGTGAGACTCAACGTCATCATCAGGGGTACAATGCAGTGTGGAGAGGCATAATTGTCGGCCGTCGTCACACGAGACGTCTGCGATTTGCCGCCAACGTTGTGATTGTCGTTTGATTGGACAGCCGAACGAGTCAACGCAGGCAGCTTGACACTTATGAATCCTTCCGACAGCTAGAGCCTGGCGAGTGTCGCTGATTCCTTGAATATAAGTCCCCTTGTCTGAACAACGCAAGATCACCAGATGCTCGTAGGACAACCTGGTTTGCACAGCGGACAAGCGAAGAACGGGCTGCAAAGAGGCGTGGTTCAACTAGGATCCCAGGATACCAGGTCGTTCTAGTCGTTGAAACCTGCAGACTGCTGCGAACCGCACCGATTACACATAGCGTTCCACCACCCCATCGTACAAGCTACCTGCGGAGGCACTATACGGAGGTACTCCCAACAATACCTTCCGGTGCATGACAATAGGCGCGCTCGATATTGCCGATGCTGCCTAATAATCCTCGCTGCCAAGGCGAAGCGGAGAAGCGAGCCCCGCAGAAGTCTTGAGCTCGGCGGTCCAAGCGAGACACAGACACACAAAGTCATTGTTCGCGACGGAAAACCGGTTGTTGATCGTCGGCGATTCGCAGCCAGCGAGGACGTTTGCTCCGGACGGTTTGGGAGGGCCAGGGAAGATCCACTAGCCGCCGTACCTGCGTGTCATCTTCAGACAATACCATCGCCAGCTCACCCCGGCCGGCAGCGGCAGCACAGACGAGATACAACTGGCCAGCTGGGCGGCCACGGACGTGCGGCACGACATCACTAGACCACCGACCGCGCAGCCAGGGCTGTCTAAGAGGGCATCGTGCTCCCTCTTCGGCAGCCTCTGCGACCACAGCCCTCTGCCCACCGTGGCCGATCAACACACCCCTCAGCCGCCGGTGCAGCAGCAGCAACAGCAGCAGCTCCCTGTTGCACCACCCTCCCGCGAAGATATGGCGTCGCCCGCGCCGCTTCTCCGACCACCTATACCCGGTGGTCGGGCACAATCAGGCGGTAGGATGCCCAAGCTCGGCCTCGCCATACCCGCCTCACCCAACCAGCGACCCGTCAACTCTGCCGCCGCGCCGCCCATGCCCGAGCACCAGGTACCACCGCTGTCCCTATCGATCCCTGGCAAGCCCGGCCCCCCCAAGCTGAGCTTGGCTACGCCGATGGGCTCAAGAGTCACACCTCAAGAGACGCAAGGCCGAAGACGAGGCCCGCCACTGCAGATGCCCGGCGCGTCGAGCGGAGGCAGCAGCGACGGATCCGCGGACAGCAGGAACGGCAGCTTCGGCAACGGGTCAGTCTCGACCGCCTCCTCGTATTCGATGTTCGCGGACGTCCTGCACGATCCTGACAGTGCGGCCTACAGCTCGAGTTCGGCGCATTCGGGGATTGACATGCAACGGGATGGCAGTAGCCAAGGCGCCGTGATAGACCTGGAGAAGCATTTGGAGAAGCTGTCATTAGAAAAGGAGGAGAAAGGTGGCGGGCCGCTGGATGCTGAAGACTTGGACGATCTGGGCTGGAAAGCTGCCAAGAAGGAGGGTAGGATAATAGAGCTGGGAAGCTTGGGTGAGGGTGCTGGTGGTGCGGTCACGAGATGCGTGCTGAAGGGCGGCAAGACCGTCTTCGCGTTGAAGGTTGGTCGCCGGGAGGTGATGAGCGGCGTGCACTTCGTCGGCTGACTTCTCACAGATCATTACGACCGACCCGAACCCAGACGTCAAGAAGCAGATCTACCGCGAGCTGTCCTTCAACAAGGCCTGCGCATCGAAGCACATTTGCCTGTATTACGGCGCTTTCATGGACGACACCGCAGGCACCATCGGCATCAGCATGGAGTTTTGTGAGGGCGGCTCGTTGGACTCGGTGTACCGCGAGGTCAAAAAGCTGGGAGGCAGAACAGGAGAGAAAGTGCTCGGCAAGGTGGCAGAAGGCGTTCTGAATGGCCTGACATATCTGCACGATCACCGCATCATACACCGAGACATTAAACCTTCAAACATACTCTTGACGAGGAAAGGAGAGGTGAAGCTATGCGATTTCGGCGTCTCGGGCGAGTTTGGCACGAAAGGCGACGCGAATACCTTCATCGGCACGTCGTACTACATGGCGCCTGAGCGGATAACAGGACAATCATACACCATCACGTCGGACGTCTGGTCACTAGGTGTCACACTTCTGGAGGTGGCACAGCATCGTTTCCCATTCCCAGCCGATGGCACCGAGATGAATCCCAGAGCGGGACTCATTGACCTCCTCACATATATTGTGAGGCAGCCCATCCCGAAGCTGAAGGATGAGCCGGATGTGAAGTTGAAGTGGAGCGAGAACTTCAAGTACTTTATCGAGTGCTGGTGAGTAATATAACCACAAACTTTTTACGAGAGTGGCGTGCTGACTGTCTGTGTAGCCTCGAGAAAGAAGGTAGTAGGAGAGCGACTCCATGGCGGATGATGGAGCACCCTTGGATGATGGATATGAAGACTAAACGCGTAGATATGGCGCAGTTTTTGAAGACTGTGTGGGATTGGCAGGACTAGAAACACAACAGCACCCACAAAGTCGCATCGATCGGGCCAGGTGTCGGTGACGTACCTACTCCCGAATGCGAGAAAGGCAGAGGTTCTCCAACAGGTTTGGAATGGACCGCCCAAGCTGAAGATTGCGAATGCAAACACGCTTGGCGCTGCCTTCATAGTTACAACGACGGACAGCAGGACACACCGGACAATGGCACCAACTAGAATCCAAACAATAGATGCGATACGATGGACAAGAACGGTGTCTTTGGATAATCACACGAACCCTGAATCACGGGTGCGGAAGCACATTTCACTCTCACGACTGCATGATGTCGCGCTGGCGAAAGGAGCGAATTGCATAGCGATGTAGATGAAAAGCATTTGATGGCGATGGAGCTCAGGTGTTCTTGGTGGCAAGAAGCAACACAACAGGCAAAGCTGAGATTAGGCAATAGGCAGTCGGCGCGAGGATTGGGTTATTTCAGCGAGGCGAAAGCATTAACGCTAGCCCTGGAGAGGCATAGACATGCATTACGAATGCTCAAGTTTTCTATCTTATCGTCCATTCCAGTTCTTCGTGCCGTGTGCCTTTTGCCTAGTTACGGGACTTCGCTGGCCTGAGAGGGAACAAGGGACGACGAAGGGGTCGTATTTCCATAACGCTCAAGGACTTCTTCTCCAACTCCGGTGACATGTCTTCAGTCCCCGGTACCATCCGTACCTATCGCCAAATTAGAAGGGCGGAGTGAAGTAGGCGAGGGGGGAATGGATCGAAGGGGTGGGTTGACCTATGTTTCGATAACTGACGCCTTGTTACGTACTTGCGCGAAGCATTACGTGCATGCGTAGAGCTAACACAGAAAAGACTCTGCTCCCGTCTTTGAGTTCCGCATAGGCGTCTGAGTCTCCGAGGACATGTTGACAGGCATGTGGTGGCCGTGTTCATATAATAATTGGAATGATAGTAATCATAATAAAGACCTCGGGAGGTTAGGTACTCAATCGTAAAGCTGGACTGTCCATGTTCCCACGTAGCCATGCAACAATGAATAATGCCACGGACCACGGAACGTCAACGGCGGTACTTCCATCAGGTGACTTGAGGCTGAAGGCTGGGCTAGCAGATGTTCTCTCCTTAACTTGACGGAGGCGGTCATGCGACGGAACTTCTCTCCAACAATCGAGATTCGAGACGTCCATAGATGTCATCTTCCTACGCTGCAACGAATTTCATCCCTGCGAGGTCCAAACGTGCCGAACTCTGGTGCGCCGTGCAGCTCCACGTCGTTTCCGAGATTCCCGCAGACGCACAGCAGCGATCTCCCGTGACCCTGGGCCGAGCGGCACCACGGACTGCCTGCTGGAAACGTCGCACGTTTCTCTCCACGGCGTCTCACGTCGAGTAAGCTTTCCGAATAACATGCCTCTCCCTGCGCGACCCATCCCTCTTGACAGCGATGCTGCAAGTTGTCTCGTCCTTCCCGCGTGCTGCTCCACCACACACCTGGTGAGACGAGCCAGCAGAAGGTTGAGGGATGGGAACAGATCCTGCTTCCAGGAGTTCGGGCGTCCGACACGACCTGGTCGTCATGATTCAGAGAAGTCGGAGATGTAGGCTAGTTCGCCTTTCCTCTCTATAAAGTCCGTCCTATCCCCTAGTGTGGCCCTCGGATGATGCGGTCGATCTTTCATTGATTACAAGAGGAGCTAGTGCTCCCTTGCGCCAAGCGATGATCTTTTGGTCCCGAAGGAAACATATCTGCGCTCCCGTCGCGCGACCCCAGTGCAGATTGTGTCAGTACGAAATGGCTCGCGCGGAGGCCGACTCGGCGCCTTTGCCGGAGGATTCTGAGAAGGAGGATGGTTTGGATCGGCCAGAAGATGTCGAGCCTGTCGGAGAGCCTGGTGAGATTGAGACGCCGGCACGAGAAGCCGTCTTGACTGCACAGCCTCCGGACATACACCAAGCGCATGCCCTGGAATCTGTGCCTGAAGACCCGGAGAAGTCGAGTGAGGGAAGCGCGAGTCATGGCATTGCGCCGATTGCAAGAGATGGCCAGGCGGCCGTCACGAATGCTCCCGAGACCGAAGGCCATGAGGAGGAAAAGCCACCATTGGAACGACACTCATCATACGTCTACGAACCCCTGGCTCAAAAGAACCCCAAAGCCACAGATCATCTCTCAATCACTATCGGCCCGCCTATAATAATCCTCTTCGACTTGATAGTGCCTTGTATAATCTACTACACTTGGTACGACAACAGATACTCCAACTACCAGAACTCGTGCCAGCAATACTACAATCGGAACCAGCAATGTCCGCTACAACCTCCAGAGTACGACAAGGACATTCTGGGCTACGCAATCATCAGCTTCGGATTCGGGGAATTGTACATCTTAGTCACGCGGGTGGCACGGCTGTTAGTTCACAGAGACCAATGTGCGCCTTTGCTCTCGAGGTCGAAATGGGAGTTGGATGCGACGTCATGGGTGTACGGAGTCGCGATGCTGGTGGCGCTCATCCCATTCGTAATTGGAAGCACGCTGCAGATCCCGGAGCTGTATCTCTATGCGCCGTCAATTCTGATGGGCTTCCTGGGACTGCTGATGGTGGTCACGTTCATTCCGTTCTCGATTCCTATCGGCATCAATTCGCATGCTAGAGGGACTCCGCTACGGCCTTTCATCTACTACGCAGCCGAAGACTTCATCGCTGTCGACGGCCTGCAGGATCGGGAGTTCCGGGTACGGTATAATACTCGTTGGTCGCATTCCAAGAGTTTCCGGAGGATGTTCCACCTGCTGACGCTCTGGTGGCTGCTTGGCGTCATGGTGTATATTGGCGTCGCGTCAGCCATTATTTGGACGACGCCTTTCCACTTGGCGTTCGGGATAGTGCTTGGCACGTTGTTTGCGTATATCATAATTTGGGCGATTACCAGCTACATTTGGGTCCGCGTCGAGATGGCGAGGGAGCGCAAGCGCTATGAAGAGACAGGCCACTGCTAGCTACAGACCTAATTACAGATATGGTGTATACAGACACGATGGTATGAAGTTATGACTTGCCAAGGTTCTGCTGCCAGCAGAGTTCAGCAGTGACCTTGCGGGTCAACTCGTACGACAGTATGCCCTCTGTGTGCATCGCGCCAGGTCGCCTGCTCTGACATGCGATCGCGTGCATATTTTCCTCTCCTGTTGGGTCTGCAAGCGCGCGTCGAGCCAAATGCATGATCTCTCCGGGATCACGCCATTCCAGGACCGCACCACCACTCATCTAAGCACCTGGCTGCTGGTGTGCGGTGAATTGTTTACTCCTACATCTGATCATCCCTCGCGGTATTTGACCAGACTCGCTTCCATCGGCTGACCAATGAAGCTCAGGTTGCTTTGAAGGTCGCGTTGTTCCCACGGACGGATGTGGACGTAAACACGTCGCTGGAATCGAGGTTGCCTCCAGGCGTGAAGTCGGGTGGCCAGGCGATGAATCTTGGACAGTGGGGACCGTCAGTAACCTCGAACGTTGCCGAGGACATCAAGCTGCATCGAGGGAGGTCTATGGGTGTTGTGTTGACAGAGTCGTATCGTACCAGTGTCCGTCACATCATGACACGGCAATGCCCGCATCAACCTGGAACGTTGTATATCCTCACGCTCCCATCATCACTCGCGACCGCCATTTGCGCTGCCTCAACCCGTGGCCTCCACGCTATCCGATTGACCGTGGTGGAAGGACAGAGCACAGCTTCCAAGACGACTGTCTCTACCACCTGCAGCGTCTCGCCGTCAATCCTCGCCAGCGATAGTGCCCCGTCCTCCCGACCTAATGCTAATACCGTGCTGCCATCCGCACTGATCCGCGATGCAAACGCCACAGCAGTGACGGGCAATGGGGCGGATATCGATGCTACGTTCTCTGCTTTGCCATTATCGAGCCGCCATATCTTGGCACTTTTGTCTCGCCCTGCTGTCGCGAAGACATGCCCGACAGCGATCGGAGCCCACGAGCAGTCCAGGATCATTCTCGAATGCCCTTTCGGATTCGCGATTAACGGTTTATAAACCTTTTGGTCGTCCACGTCTCTTCCAAAGAGCGCCCACTGCCTATCCCGACCAACACTAAGGAGATACCGATCATCTCCCGAGAACGCCAAGCTCGTCACGGTCAAAGTATGCGCACTCAGCGACGGCTTCACCTCCCTCCACGAACTAGTCTCGTACAGGCGTAACACGGCATGATCGATGGACGAAGCCTTGCACGCCGTAGCCACTAGGGATCCATCATGCGAGGCAGCTACAGCTGAGATCTCGTAGCCATGGCCATACAGCTTCTCATGCTCGGGCCAAAGGGTGTGGCGAGCTAGGTGGTCTTCCAGAGGTGGATGGTCAAGTTCGAGGATGGACTTGTGGATCACAGACGCTGGGTTTGGTGCTTCGCGGTCGTCTATATCGCCATTCATCGTTTCGTCTGTAGCTTCGTCGTCTCGGGTAGCAGAGACGGCCTTATTCGAGAGGCCGAGGACTGGGATGTTCGCTGCATCTGCTTCGCCTTCTACTGTTGTCTCCGTGCCGGAGAGCTTCGAAAGGAGATTATCGATTGCTTTTGGTTTGTTGAAGACCCGTAATAACTTTTCATCTGCGCCAGATATGAATTGGTTCGGTCCAAGCGCGTCGATGCAATTGAGGTCATACCCATGGATCTGAGGCCGCGAGAACTCATGCCATGAAATCATTTCATCTTTCTTCCATTCTGCAAACAGCCTCGTAGTTTGATCCGCGCTGGTGCTGATCAGGTACGATCCATCAGGCGCCCAAGCCAGATTCCTCACTTCTTTCACGTGTCCACCGATCCCAACTGCCTGCTGCCAGCTATCAATCTCAGGATCAAACACCCACCTCCTCCAACTACCTGTACGCCCCAGACTGACAACAGAGTCGCCTTCAGGCGCCCAAAGCCCAATCCAGAAGCCGCCAGTACTGCCAGTGGCAGTTGTGGAACCTTTCTGCGCACTGATCTCACCAAGTCGAGCGTTACAGACCCAGATTCCAGATGCTTCATCCGCTTGCCAGATTGATAAGGAGTTGTCTGCGGAGGCAGAAAGTAACGTTGGTCGTTGTGCGGATGGTGACCATCTGGCAGTATATATCCAGTCTTCGTGTCCGATGAGCAGGGCTTCGAATGTGACGTTGTATCTCGATGCGCCATGTCCGACGTGGCGTGCCTTATTAGAGAGTGATTTTTTGCCCACTGCGATGCCTGTGTCGATGGATCCATTCGCTTCTGCTGATAGGTTCGTTGCGCCTTTGCTGAAGCGCCAGAGTCGTATGTACTTGTCCTGGCTTCCTGAAGCGAGTAGGATATCATTACCGTCGTCCACAAAGTCGAGTGCTCGTATCCAGCCTTCGTGTCCTGTGAGTGTAGCATGCAGCTCAAGCTCGCCGTTCTCTTCGTTCCGTCCGAATAGCTGGACTGACGACGAAGTCCCAGCGACAGCAAGAATACAGGTTCCATCCTTGCGAGATGTGAACGCTGTGGCTAGTGGCAAGTACTTTGGCTTCAAATGAATTCTCTGCGCGCATCGCGGTTGATCTTCGAGACTGGTATGCCATACTTTTACAGTCCCGTCTGCCGCGCCACTGACGAACATCGATGCCGCATCGTCGACCGCAATGGTGTTAATGCTTCCTCCATGCGCATCATCTAAGCACCATCTCTGCTGCCACTCACGGTAATATCCACTTCCTCCAACCTCATTCCTTAGCATCCATATTCTAATCGTCTTGTCTGACGCCCCTGACACAATAGCAGGTGCGCCCGCAATGTTTAGCAGCTTTATAGTATTGACATGATCCATATGTCCAGCCAACAGGGCAAATACGCCATTTTGTCGAGCGTCGCCAGGTCTCCAGAGCGCGACGTTATTTCCTGATCCAAAAGCGAGAAGACCGCTATTGTTGGAATCTTGAATCCAGTCGGCAGCCGATGGATGACGATTGCCGCCTGCTGCTATGTAGCTCAGGCTGATATCAACCTGTTTATCTGTCACTGTCATCGTCTTATCATTATGTCTGTGTTCGTGCAGTCCAGACGTGGAGGTGAGTCGCAAAATTGATATCCAGGTAAAACCGCGCTAGCCTCTTCGGGACGGAGCACTTACATGTAGCGAAGTTAGCTAGACGATTGAGGTAGTACATAAAAAGCCGGAGCAGTACACAGAAGGAGGGATTCAATAGCATGAAGACAGCATGTCCGATCAACCTAAATCAATTCCACTCAAGATCGAGTTCACGTATGCTTTTTCACACCCTCCAACTCCTACGCCCGAAAAGGCAGTAACGCAAACAAGCACAACGAAACTGAAATACCTTTCCCAGAGGCGGCCTCGAACTCCTATTCTCCAACAAGCGCAGCCATGAGATCTCCCTTCCCGATACCTCCCCCGACGGCCAACCAGCAAACATTTCCTTTCTCATAAAATGGCTTTGCGATAATCTCATGAAGGATCCGAGGAGAGACATGTTCGTGCTTGATGATTCGGTGTGAGTGCTAATCCTATCCTTGATTGGAGCCGGGAGGAGACATATGCTAATGGGTCCCTCTTGTGTCGAAGGAGACCAGGCGTTTTGGTTCTAATTAACGATGCGGATTGGGAGCTTGAGGGCGAGGATAGGTATGAGGTGCAGGCGGGCGACGAGATCGTGTTTGTTTCTACTCTGCATGGTGGATGAGGGAGGGTCGGCACGCATGTGGGTATTTTCACCTGTAGCACTTGATCCCGAGAAGCACTCGTGGCCTTGAAGATCTCATGCCACCTATGGGTTTGACCTGCCAGCCACTAGATGGACGTCTGAGATGCTTCAATCGGGCTGAGCATCTCATGAATAGGGATTTTGAGAGGTAGCTTGCTTGAGCCACTCTGGCGATAGTTATGATGGTGTACACAGAAGCTACACGATACATTACAGCCACTCACACAGCCGCGGTAGAGTCCTCTTCTCCGGCAGCCGCCTCCATGTATTGCCTCACCATCCTGCGGCCCCAATTGTCCAGTTTCTCCACAGGCCTCAAGTCGCTCTGGTGCTGAGCCAACAACCATTCCAACGCCGGCCGCTCTATCACCACCCTGCCGAGCTCAAGGAGATCCTTGACGTCCACATCCGACACCTCCAGCGCCCGTGCCTGTCGGTCCATATTCTCACCCTCGAGTACTGTGAAGAACTGATCTCGACGTTCCCGCGTGACGAAGAGCGTCCGACCGTCTGGGCGCCCAAAGTGATTGTGACGAAGGAGGTCACGGACATACCTCTCTGATGAATCATTGTGGATGTTCTGCAGTTCGGCCTCTTCTTCAAGGAGGATGAGCTCGCCTTTTCGATATCGATAGCTCAAAGCAGTCCGCCAGGCCAGATCGTAGATTTTCTGAGGCAGCTTTGTGCTGAAGTCTCGGGGTTTGGGACCGAATGCAACTCCGCCTCCTTTGAGCACTGGAGATTTCTTATTGCCCAATCTTGCAGAACCAGTGCCTTTTTGCGGGCGGATCTTGCGGTTGGAGCCGTGGACCTCAGATCGCCATTTCGTACTTGCGGTTCCTTGTCGCGTCATGTCACCTTCGTAGACGACCGCCTTGTGAAGGATGTCCTTTCGTAGGGGCAGGAAGAGATGAGTCGAGGGATATTGGACGAATGTCGTTGGTTCGAAGGAGGGAAAGGTGTGCGTCGTGCATGTTATGGTCGTCAAGAACGGGTTCTGCGGTGCTGTGTACCCATGTGCTTGAGAAAAGCGGCCTGACGAGTGCGTCGGTGGCGGAACGGTGATTTCGTCTTTCAGGATGGGCTCGACAGGCGTAGACTCGAGGTTGGCTTCTATGTAGCTTTGTGAGAGGCTCGCGTTGGGCAGTGGAGTTTCGGTGGCCATGCAGCGGCGCTGCGCGGGTCGTTGTGCTTGTCGAAAGCCATTGAATAAATGTCTGGCCGGCGCAGCGACTCGCTTGGATGCCATGACAGGGG
This sequence comes from Teratosphaeria viscida, assembly GCA_020826765.1. Lineage (NCBI taxonomy): Eukaryota > Fungi > Ascomycota > Dothideomycetes > Mycosphaerellales > Teratosphaeriaceae > Teratosphaeria > Teratosphaeria viscida. Next base: position 22,850 of record JAHESH010000215.1, read on the forward strand.
ATGGACTTGATTGTAGTGCGTACGGGACGGTTGTGGTCTTCAATGCAAGTCTCGGGAGAGACGATGATCTGCCCGCAAAAAGCTCGGCATCTCACGACGAGGCGTCCCGTCTTGGGCTCTGCACGCAACCAACGTCTACTCGCGAGCACCGTGTCACTTACCAGATGGCGATAGAGAGAGGCGCGCGTCCATTGGCGCAATGCCTGAGGTGTACGCGCCACGAGAGAATACCTCTGGCCCTGCGCAGCTTTTCCTCCACCGTTCCATCCCGGCTCGAGACCGAAACGCAGCAAACTCCAGCATCAGAGCGGCCTCCACCCCCACCCGCAGAAGTGCCCACGTCTAAGCTGAACCCGGCGACTGTATCGACGCCAGCAAAAGAGAGACGACTGATCCAGGAACAAGGCATCACTCCGATCGGCTCACGAAGACGGAGAGCAGCCCTTGCAACTACTAGCAACATCCCTTTTGCTGAGCTTCCCTTCCAATGCTTTCAGGAGGCACGAGCCCTTTTGCAGGAGGACAGAAAAGAGAAATTGGCCCAGATACAAAAGCAAAAGGCCCGGATTGAGAGACTGCAAGCCACCACTGTAGCACCACAGGATGAAGCGCACAAGGTCCAGAGACTGAAGAGTATGCAAAGGACCCTGGAAGAGCTGAAGATACACGCGGACATCAACGACCCAATGGTCAAGAAGAGGTTTGAGGATGGGAAGGGTAAGACGTTCTATCGGGATCTGAAACAGGTTGATGCTGATTTCAGGGCAGAGGACATGAACAAGCCCATTTACCGTCACCTCGCGGACAAAAAGTGGCGCGACTATCCGCGCAAAGTGTTGGTGCAGCGAATCGAGCAGATGAAAGTTGTGCCGGACGTACTACCCGTCATTGACCCGATCGTCTCCACGCGACTGGTGTGGAATGGGAAACACTTCGATCATGGTGATTTCGTGGATTCATTGATCTCTGAGAAGGCACCTAAATTGTTCATCCAGCCGTATGACAGGGGCGAGAAGCTGTACACGATTGCCGTCATCAACCCTGATGTTCCAGATGTGGAGCGGGATTCATATACATACCGATGCCATTTTCTCGCCTCCAACATTCCCATCTCCCCGACCGATACACTCGTCCGATTGAGTGAGCTGGATCAGGACAAACAGGTCATCATACCGTGGCACCCGGCGTACTCGCAGTCGGGCATCCCATATCAACGCATGAGCGTCTTCATTCTCGAACAGGCATCACACCCCGATGCAGCTGGCCAATACCAGACCATCAATACTGCCGAGGTCAAGGGACAGGAGCGGTACACGAAACGCGATGGCTTTATTCTCAGGAGCTTCGTCGATAGATACATGCTCAAGCCGGTTGGCGTGGACCTGTTCAGAACAAAATGGGATGACCATACGGCCGGTGTCATGGAGAGGGCTGGTGTGCCGGGTGCGGATGTGGAGTTCAAGAGGAAGAAGATCGAGCCGTTGCCGTACAAGAGGAAGGCGAGCGAGAGGTACAGGTAGTCTATGTGAGTGTATGGTACGGTTGCCAGCGCATTACGCCGGGCACATGTACAAAAACAGAGATTTGTGATGAGTTTCGGCGTCAATCGGCGAACGGATGATCAAGCGAATAAGGTAGGTAGCTTGATATTGGATGGAAGTGCTCTCGGGTAGAGGTAGGAAGGCGCGATGGGTCAGACGCGGTTTCCTCTTCTGGTGCCAAGCCTACCTGACACCTGCCTCGCTACCTGAACTGAACAACGTTCCATGTGGTTTCAACCAACCGTGCTATCGCCACTCTCGCCCTTTGCTGACATGATCCATTAACCAGCCGGGATCGTTGATGTAGCGCACGCCGGAATCGCTTGTCCGGTCTCGACATCAAGCACCTGCAACGACACCACGACAATGGCGCCGCCCCATCAGCGATTGGCCGCCGTGGCAGCGGCTGAACCGAGGAGACCCCAGCCAATCTCGATTGCCTTTGCGTTTTCAGTTGTCAGGTCCAAGCCGGCGAACATGAAAATCAACGACTACGTTCGGTTGTTCCTGCAGCACGTGGCCAAAGGCAGAAGGGAGAACGCCATCAGCTCTGTCTACCGTCACCTGGATTTGTCTTCGTACTGGCGATCTCAGTATGAAAGGTTGGGAGATGCGCTGGAAGCTAGCGAGGCTGAAGTGGTCGACTTGAGAAGGGAGGTGGAAGCGCTCAAGTCAAAGGGCACCGGAGAGGTAACGAGGCCGGGCACTGGTGCTGGGGCGAAGAAGAGGAAAAAAGTTGTCGGTCTTGCAACCCTAAGCCGGAGGGGCGTGAAAACTGACTGGTGATCAGGTTGACGAGGACGTGATTCCTGTTCCGCGCGATCCCAAAAAGGCGAAGAGAGATGCTTCTCCTGCACGCAGACCTGGTGGCATCGAGATCGAGAAGGACTTCGAGTTCGCTGACGTGGGCGAAGTTGGTAGGGCATTGTGCCTACGCCTCAGCACAAGTCAAGCGCTAATGCACGCAGGTAACATTCTCATGCGACACCTTTTCCAAGTCCACCTGGCACTCAAGAGCCATTCCCAGGCTGAGCCTGACATCCTAGCACATCATCTCGTGGAAGCTGCATCTTCTCTTCCACAGGTCGTGCGGGCGACCGTTGAGCAGCTCCCTAAGCGCTTTCTTACAGGCACCGATCTGCTTAAAACGAACCTCACGGCAGCCGCCCGTGTGGTTGTAACACTCATGGTCGGATTCAACCGCCTCAACAGCGTCGCTGGTGGCGCAGAAGTGCAAGGTCAAGTCATTTATGCATTCGTGCAAATGTTTGGCAGTTTCCTCAACAACATTGAGCTCGTTGCCGAAGCTGAAGCGGGAAAGCCTCCTCCAACAGATTTCGAAAGGTGTGCGAAGAAATTAAAGGGAAAGCCCAAAGCGCCGCCTAAGAATGCCGGCAACATGAAGGACACACCTACTCTGAACAGCATCACCGTTTTCATCAACTCCATACTCGACCAACTGGACCCCAAGATCGAAGTCCATAGCAGCCTTTTCGAAGGCTTCGCCTACAAAGCTCTCCAGAAGATAGGTGCACGCCTGTATATCAGCGTGTTTGGTCGCCCGCGCGGCCGATCGATTGACGCCGAGATCGCTGCAACGCGCCTTGAAGACGACATTGAAGATACCACCGACGTTGGTCCAGAGACTATCAAGCAGCAAGTGGACTCCAAGAAGGCAAGACTGGAAGCGCCATACCTCATCCACCTCCTGACCCGCATCATGACGGCAGCGCCCTCGCACTTGAACCCACATGGATTCGAGCGCTTCATCAAGCCTAAGAAAGTGTCAAAGAAGGATCCGAAGGGCGCTTTAGTACTTGCGGCGAAAGAAAGTCTGCAGAATACGCTTGTAAATTGTGTTTTTGGCATGGAAGGTGTCGGTGAAGATGATGACCTGAGACAGTGCTTGAGGCTTCCGTCTGCTATGAGTGCGAAGAAAGTTGAGATGCCTAAGGTGAAGGAGGCTGACTCGGAAGAGTGGTTCAAGCAGGAGGTTTGGAGATTGATTGGATGGGATGTATTGGGGCGGGAACAGGTGGAAGGGTGATCGGTATTCATCATGCGGGCCCCGGAGTTGCGCATGGCGATATGTGGAATGTGTGCGAATTTGTGCGTGATGTACGCGGCGCTGGTATCGGTGCATGATGCTACAGGCGTGAGGAGATGCGCTCTCGGGACAGGCAACAATCCAGCTTGACAGCACTTTCTCGGCCCAGCAGGACAGACTCCGGGTTACGTATCACACTCGAACCACTACCAGCGACCAGCCGTGACCTGACTGCACTCATCGTTCGACGCATACGTCGTGATGCCCCAGTCATGCTGAGGCTATCAACCAATGGCTGCCACGACACTCATCACGCTGCGGTCAGGTAGCTCCTCTGGGTTTGCTGCCCACTCCCGTAGCCCATGGTGAACATCATCTTGCGCTCGAGGAGCTCTTAAGATTGGCTAGCTGGCATAATAGACATTACGTTGCGGTGTGGTAGGTGTCCCGAACTTTTTCACAAGGTTCGCTAATGCCAGAAGGCACAGCAGCAGGCTCCCATGGCAGCCATCAGCTTGCAGCCAAACAATTATGCTAGTCGCCATATGGTCCTGCTTATGCTGCATACAGCACATCAGCCTGCCATGGCGAAAGGATCACGATGGTGCCAGCTCACCGCACACAAGCACAGTGGATCTGATCGTGTACAACGAAGGAAGCAAACATGATGGATCGTTTCGATATAAGGCTCTCGATTTACTCTACGGTCCCTTCCCATGCCAGTATATTTCTTTGACTAGTCGGCGATCATGTCCAGTAACAGCAGAAGAGGCCATCGGGACCGGCAGTCGCGCAGGGGCACGAACAATTCTTCCTCGGAGAGCATTGCGCCGCCTGCTGGCCCACGCCGTGAGCAGATCTTCTCTGCGAGCCAGCAGCCGCGCCCGCCGGCACGTCTCGATGAGGTCGTCAATACTGTGACCTATCGCCCAGCGCCGAGAGGTTTTACGCAAGGAAGCAATGCAGGAGGCTCCAATCCATATCTCCCACGCCCTGGGACTTCCTCGAGGCCGGCAACCCGGCCGCCTTCGCTGGCTCGCAGTCAACCAGGTCCAAGCGCCCCGAATGTCTCGAGGACTTCTTTTCATAGTTTCCCCACGCCTTCCACGCCTTCGATAAACACTACTTGGAGTGCTGGCATCAGGCCACCAACCCGTGGCGGAACGCCGCAGCGAGATCAGGAGGCACTTCGAGCTTTTGATGGACAGACAGAGCAGGAAGACGATCCCGATGGTCTGGATGAGTACACGCCGCTTCAGCGCTACAATGTCCAGGGTGCGGATACCTGCCGGCGTGTCTCTCTTGCTGACTACAATCGATCGGCATCGGACTCCGGTACGAGCTTCGTGTATTCAGAGTCAGATAGTGGGCCCCCTCCCTACTCACGTCCGCCGAGCTATGCTGGCTCCAGGGATCATGTACCGCAGCAGATGCCCAACTTGCCGCGTGAGGATCCACCGCAGTATTATGTTCCGCAGGCTCGCGTGGAAGAGGTCGAAGAGCCCATGGAAGAATCGCAGCAGCACCAGCCGAGAACCATCTGGAGCTGTTGTGGTGGCCAGAGCTCTTCAAGTAAGCGCCCTCTTGGCCGGAAGAAGAGATCGGCGGCGCGACGATGCGGCACCATCAATATTCCGGATGAGCATGGGAGTGACTGTCGCGAATGCGGACACCGACGCTGCCAAGGATGCGAATGGGGCAATATGAGTGTCGAGTCTAGAGACCCGCCTGGCGGTGGACGTCCGCGTGATTCAGAGGACGATCGGGGCGGTCCAGGCGATAGAGGTGGCAGTTCCAGGGCAAAGGGAAAGGGCAAGGCGCCTTTCAAGGGCGGCTTTCTCGGGAGGTTCTCGCCGGGCAAGAAAGGGACCAGGACCTGATTTGCGAGGTCATTTGATCGCGATCTGGTATCTGCTCAGGCGAGTGCGTGGTTTTGTGGCTTCTCTTGTCGGTCAGTCGACTGCATCCATCCCCCTGAAGCTTCAACGGGTGTTTTGGCGTTGCATGAAAGGAGCCGTGAGATGGCATTTGCTCCTACCATGGCTTTGAAATCAGACGGTTGGCTGTCTAATGCTGATTGGGTTCTCCGTGGCTTTTTGGGTATCATCTGGCCGGACTTGACTCTGGTTCATTGTACGAGACACAGGAGGCGGCTGTGAGGACTTTGCGATCAAGGCTATATCCATGCTTCCGTGGCTCCTGATCTTTGCCACGAGGGGTCTGTGGTCGGTCAACATCTATACCGTAGTTGCTTGGAACGGTTTCGATCGAACGGATGGTCGTCCTTTTCGAAAGGTACTAGATCCCTGCTGAATCCTGATTTGTGGCACACAAAAGGATGTCCCATAGAGTCTGACTACACTAGGACCGCCTTCGGAGTACGATTGGAGGTTCATGTCAAACCAAGCGAAGAGGGGCCGAGACGTCAAGACACAGAGTGTGCCGCGAAGGGCCGAAGGCATGATGATGACCGTCGCTTGCGGCATCCTCCTACTCAAGTGTCGTCCACGACCTCAAATTCCCGACGACCTCATCGTGCATATATCGATGCAAGCGGTCTGCCATCTGGCGTCAATCGAGCGCACGGAAAATTGCTGCTGTTGGGCCTCTGACTTGCCGCCGTCATTATACAGACTTGAAATCTCCTTTTGTACCACGCGCCAAGGTCAGCATCCCAGCAAACCCTGGAATTCACCGTCGGTTCTTGCCTGTCGAGTAGTTCCGGACGCATCAACATTCCTTTAGAAGAGGTTCACCAGGATTTCTTCATTTCAAGCACGAACGGTGTCCCTGTAATCGTTAGGTGAGTCCTTGTCTGCCTCAGTTGCAGAGTGGCCCCTTATACAGGATGTGGATATCGTCAGGCTCCAGGAAGCTCAGGATCTCTCGTTCATGTAGGTCGCGGTCGCCAATATTGTGCATGGAACGTCCATGCCCTTGTGATCCAGGGCTGGTCTTACTGTCCAATACAAGTGTACAAGACCCCGGCCCAAGTCCTATTGGGTTGCAGTCGGAATGTGTTTTATGGATGCCCTTGAAGAATTTGATGACTGTCTTGCGAACATCGCCAATATTCCTGGTTGTCCTCGAGTGAAGCAGTATAGCGCCAAACACCATGACCGAAGGTATATATAGGAGGCGCTCTGTCCACCAACCACCAGACCTACTCCTTCAGTAGTGGGCAGCAGACTCGGCGCTGCCTCCAGTAGTCAGTAGTCAGCACTCTCACCCTAGTCAAGCTATCAAAGCACCACAACGGGAACGGGTCACTCATTCAATAAGTCAGAGCTGCCTTTGGCCACCTCCTGCACGTCAGGACTAATGATCAAGACAGTGCACATCACCCACGTCATCCTCGCGCTTTGCGCAACCACGACGCTCGCAGTTCCTCAACATGCGGACCTCAATGCCCGCTCTGGGATCATGAGGCGGTCCGCGGTGGGCAGTCTCTACGGTATCAACAGGCGCTCCGCCTTGGCCAGCCCATCCGCATATGCCCAAGAGGACGAGCACCCGACAGTGGACAAGGGAGACAGCCACAAGCCGAAGAAACCCAAGAAAGGCAAGGAAGGCTCCAGTGGCGGGGAATGTCCATCCTGGACATACACCCACTTCCCCGATGGCAGGTGCGCGGAGAAGGCGGATAATCCTGTGAGGAGCAACAAACCCCTCCCCTGTAACACCTACCCGGATAAGCCCAAGGGCGTGACGGACGGGTTTACATTCATTGATAAAGATGTCTGGGAACTTCACGTCTTTACGTCGACCGATTGCACGGCGTCAAGCGAGGACGATGAGTGGTATGTTCCGAGGGAGGGCTCTGTACCAGGCATGTGCTACAGGGACGGGAAATCGCCTCAGGTGACTCACTCGTTCAAGATCATATTGAAGGAGGGTGCCGATTGTACGCCTGGGCAGTGAGCAATTGGCAATTGGCTACCAGAGGAGCAGAGACGGGTGTTGTAGTGTCAGGTGGAGATGTTGGAAGGGGGCGATGATGTTAATGTTGGGAGATTTTGCATCGTCTCAATCTGGTTGACCATCTTGTTCGACACTACTCAAAGAAAGCCTTCTTCGTTTCTACTTGGTCTTCTTGGATACGCAAGGTGCCACCACACCTGTTGACACAGTTGCCTCTTCCATACTAGCGTCCCATGCAGTCTTCATCTTCCCATCACAGAGCCTGTTGGCGTTACAAATTCACTGGGATTTCGGTCGTCCGGACAGTCATGATAATTTCCATTGCATCACGTCACGCAGTCCTGGCGGTCATCGTACGCTGCTTCAGACCCACAACATCGTACGACGACACTTTGAATCGGATAATGTCTTCACCAGCTGATCAACACTCTGCCAGTCGGCCGAATGATCGCTGTTGAGAGGCCGTCAGCGATCTTGTGGATGGGTCAGATTGGGAACTGCCTTCGGATCCGATCTGATCCAGTGGATGGATGGATCTAGTCTTGCGAACTGGTTCGTTGTTTAGGAGTACCTCATGAAGTAATCACGAGATGTAGTGCCCCCGCCGTCCATCCTAACGCCGTCGCTAACCTCATCGACATTCGTCCCCACGGATCCTCCGCTAGCCCACCAGCGTGGATGCCATTGTCTCAGGTGCTGCGAAAACGGTACTGGATCCGTAATAGCACAAGAGCAGATCCATTCCCCAATAACGGCGACTCTGACACCAGAACCGATTAGATCTGAGCCTCAGATTCGAGATGGATCCATTGAATGGATACGTGGATCGATGCGCAAGGGGTCGTCCAACAGTGGGTCTGAGAGCCAACAATCGTTTGGTCCGTCAGTCGACCGACCACGACATACAGCTGCGACTGGTCAGCGATTGGTGTGCGGACTGATGCTGCAGTAGCTGATCAATGTTGTTGTCTTTGAGTCTCACCCGGACACTAAAGCTTGACGCTCAAATGCTCGATAGCCCCTCGCGACTGAGACGCCTTCCCCCTGGCGGTTCTGGCAAACGAGCTCTCTTTACACGCTACGAAGACTGATATCGATCACGCAACTAGATCATCGACCGCTCCTTATGCTCACCCTTTAATCGACCAGCCAACCTCCGTGGATTCGCTAAGCCCTGCTTCCAATCGATTACATCGATCAGCCAGCCAGCCATGGGAGGCAGCACGAAGTGGTCCAAGGTTGGCTGTTGGAAGCTTCGACCGCAGATTCGTGAAACGGGCGTGAAGCACCGGTCAGAGTGCCGGCACAATTCTAAGGGCCGATTCGTCGACATTCGTTCCGTGACAGACGAGCCGTTCGACACTGACCGAAATCCGGTGGGATCTGATCACGGATGCTACTGCATTGTCATCAGCCCAGTCAACCTTTACGTGCCAGGTGGGAGAGGATCGCCGTCCCCAAGAACAGGTGGAAAAGATGCCACATACTACATTGATCGAACTCTTGCAAAAGGCCGCGTAACGTCGTTCCATACCTTGACTGGCTGTCGATCCATCCTCGCGACAGAAAGGCGCCAACTCGTTCAGAGACTTCTCATTCAGGCCTGCAGACGTCTAGCACGGTCCGGCTTTGCCCACGCCAGCATGGAGGAACGAGAAGGTACCGACTTGGACAGACCGAACCATCCAGGGCTTCCCAGGGAGAGATATGCTCGGGGCGATTGGAGCGAGCGTGAAGCCTTTTCTAAGTCGGATCGACCCTCCAGCACCCCACGGATTCGAGCAATATCACCGCGCCTCTCGCGCCATCGGGGATCATCAAGTCTGTGAGGCCCGGTCGAGCGGGCTTTCCATTCCTGCACATGGCTCTTCCGGACGTTCAGCAGGTGTTCGAGCGTTGGGTCCGCGCCATCAACAGGAGGGCTAAATGGCACTGGCGATGCTGTCGTCATATCGACAGGAACGAAAGACGTCGTGAGATACTGTAATGAGGTCTTGCTTGATGGAAAGGTCGCATGCAACGGGATTCATCGATCCAGGCTAACAAAATTGCCACGACATGAGTGGCAGAGGGAAGGCGACAGACCTCTCGATACTACTCTACTGCTGTCCGCCAATCTGCAGGCAGAGCAGTGTGGGCCAGACGCGCGCGCGGGCGTAATGTGAAATGGCGTGCTCGAGCTAGGATCCCAGTATGTCTGATAAGAGAGCTCCATCGACAGCGGTGAGATGTGTGCAGATTGTGCAACGCTATGCTCTTCGCCCAGCTCGTCGACCACTTAATGCACGACCGGGCGCAAGACGCGGGCGCGGAAGCTCGGAGGGGTGAATATGTCATCAGTGAGTCCCATGACGCTGGGAGGGCGTTAGCGAGTACGAGCGAAGGCGTGGATCAATGCATTCGGGGAAGCAACATCCACAGAAGCAATTCGTGGTCTTATGGTCCGCCTTTGGTATTTGCATATTTCTGAGAGTGCATTCGAGGGACTCATGGTAACCCGGTCACGGGTTTCAGCATGGATCAGACCTCATGGCAAAATCTCTATCAGCTATAGCGCCATTTCCTCAGTCGTCCCAACCATGGAGTCGATTGGTCGGGACAAGTGGCTCCAGAGAAGGACTAATTGCTTCGGTGCTTTTGCATGTACCTTCCGCTGTCTTGCCATCCACAGATACAAGCATGGCGCTCATGGCATCTCAAGGGTACTTGGCACATGGCGGTACACGAGGCTCACCTCGCGAATGCTTCGTTCTCTGCCCTTCATTTGTATGCCACACGTGATGTACCAAGGTTCTTGGGACTGGCGCATGAGCGCACGAGCTTGACGCGTCACTGGCTCGTCCATGAGTCAGGATAATGGCAGTCGGTAGGGGTGTCGTGAATGCGTGGACCCCTTTTCACTGCCTCGTCTCCACTCCGCATCCCTATCCGGCACTAGAGGGTCCTGCTTCGACTGGGAGGGGGCACAATCGTTCCATCATGGATGACTCCCTGTATCATCAAGAGCATTGCACCGATGAGGATCCTCGGACTTGCGGCTGCCGGAGTACAGCATATTAGAGTGCCATGCGATCGTGATGAAACAGATGATGCAGAAGCGGAGGTAGTCAGTGCAGGGATCACGTCCCTAGTCTGCTTGGCGACCGCAGTAAGAGGCAGATCCCTTTGCTTGTTCGAGAGGTCGTAGGAGATGAGCCAGGGTGTGGCAAGATAGTGGCAGATCTTATGGCTAGGATTTCTCGTCCCAACCCGATCATCGAATTCTGATGAGTTGCCCGAAGGAGTTGCCTGAACGCAAGGCAGCTCTCATCATGAACACCCCGTCGTTCTACCCATGCTCTCTGCGGACGATCACCCAAGGGGATGCGGCTGAGCGTTTGATGTTGATCGAGATCTGTCAAAAACTGAATTCATTGTGACTCGGACGAGTGGCAGCCCACCCGACATTGTCGTAGAAGAGATGGATGCCAACAGTGGCGTTCCGGCTCGATCGCGATGGCTGTTGTAAACCAACGTAGAACGACGCGAGCCCATGTTGTGCAGGCGACATTGCCAGCGCTTCGACCGATCAGACCACCGGCCCATTGGCAGGAGAGGGTAGGGAGCGCAAATCTGATCAAGTCGGGCCGGATCTCGTGGCCAGCCTCGTGTCGCAAGCGCCCGTTGGATATGCTCGTGGCCCACGTCCCTCTTTTCCCTTTTCCGCAGGCGATTGCTGGCCGAAGGTTGCAGTGTCCGAGGCAGAAGGAATCTGATGATGTAGATCGTCTGGACTGTGGAGCGAGGGCCCCTGCCACCGTTGCTATAGTGTGCTTGTTGTGCAGCTGTCTGAGAACATAGGGTCGTCGATCGATGAAGCGAGGTAGGCGCCGCATTCGTCGGTCGGGCCATGCAGCAAGTCATTTGCCATTCCCGCGACTCAGTCCCATGCTGTGACTGGATTCTTGCGTCTGATCCTGCTGAGGCATTGCTGGGACATTGCAAGACTTCCTGGAAGACGTTCACGACGGCCGGCATTCGCTTCAAATTGGAGTCGTGCGTGCCACGTCACCACGGCCCAGCACAATGTCAGAGAGGTCTTGGTGTCGTTCTGCTGTCCTCGGACGGCCACTGAGTCGCAGCATGACTTCTGAACCCTTCCGGGCTGTCCCCCTGTCCTGCGAGCGCATGCGCGCAGTCGTCCTGCGCGACACCGTGTGCCCTCGGCGAGTTCCTTGCCATGCTGAAACTCGAGGGCAGCAGGACGCGGTGACCTGTCGCTTGGACGTGCTGCTGGCCGCGTAGGCGTGTCGTCGAGGATCCGTAGAGTGACTCGCGCGCGGATTTCTTGCAGCGCGAACCCACCGCTAATGCAACCTCGCGAGCGAGGCCGGCAACGAGGCACAGCAGCCGAAGGTTTGAGGATGATGCCAACATATGTGGACTAGGCCAGACCAAGATCACGGCTTGGCATCTTGGCACCCTGCCGGCATACTACGCAGATTGCCATGGCCGGATGCCAGACGGGGTGTACGTGGACGAAAGCCGCATCGAGGCTGCAGACATGGCTTCCAGAAGGGGCGGTGGATGGCCCTCCGCCCCAGACGGAGGAAGACCCTCCTCTTGGCGCGCTCCAGTAGTCGGTGATAGTGAGGCAAAAGCATAAGTGGGGCTGGCGCACGTGGATTCGAGGTGATGATGGTGGATGAGAGATTGATAGGCTGTGGTGGCAGCTGATTGGCAGCGACGGATGCAGGATGGTAGAGCAAAGCCTGCCTGTTTTCGATTGATTCCAAAGCATTGCCGGAGGCGATAAGGCAGTATGCCGGTTCGACGTCCGAGCCAGTGGTGATTGAAGCGGCCGGCGGCGCGATGATCAAGACGCCCATTGCCATGGCCTTGATGGAATCGTCGTGCTGCGGTGTGAAGCCTGAGAGCCCGATGCGCTCCCCGCGCAACGATCACAGAGGAGGATAGAGTGAGAGAGGTGGCCCCGTAATAAGCGACAACCCGACAACCTGACCAGGCCATGCATAGGGCCGGCGTTCTGCCAGCCCTTGTCCCAGGGTGCCGGATCGCAGAGGACACACGAAAGCCGGGGCCTGGGGATGGTACGGCGGGAGGGGACATCGACGGCCTCGTGCACGTGTGGAGTGGTGGAGTGGTGGAGGGGTGGACTCGTGGGGTTATAGGTCAGACTCCTGGAGAGACTCCGGGACCTCCTTTCAGGCACATCCCGGTCTGCCCCGGTGGACGCCATGCACCGGGAGGGGGAGGATATCAGTTGAAACTGTGATGATTAGTGTCATCTATGGAGGGAATGGTCGACAGCTGATCGCCTCCGGACTCATCTCTGCGCGATGCAGGTGGTCGAGCCTCAAGGTCACGGGTCCCGGTCGATGCGTAGGAACGAGACGAGATTGATAGAGTCCTGTTGGTTGTCGAAGAAGATGATCACGCGACCTCGAGGCTCTTAGGGGGGGGGGGGTTTCCCTCATGATGATGAACAGGGAGCGGGACGAAGGCGGGAAACTTGAAAAAAGAGTAGTCAAGTACTGTCGTAGAGTCACCATGACAGACAGGGGCTCTATATGCTCGGGGAAGCGGGCGCGCTGCAGCAAGAGTGGAGACGGCGACCACGCTACCCGTTCCATTGCATTTCCCCCCAGGACTTTCGCACTGTGCCGCTCCGCTGTCTGGCCTGAAGTATGAGTCGGGGAGTATAAATGACCACGATTGGTGTGGCGAGGCGCCGGACTCGTCGTCGATGCTCATACGGCTCGACAACTCCTCCTCTACTACTACTACTACTACTACTACTACCACCACCACCACCACCACTTCTCCCGGCGGACCAGACCACCCGTCATCGCAGAAGACCATCCACCCGCTCATCCCCCCCCCCATCAGCCTCAGGTCATCATCCGGTGATTGGGCCGGCCCTACCGATGCCGTCCCTGTGCTAAGGTCAGGTAGCTCTGGGACCGAACCGGCAGGCCGCCATACCTACCCACCACCACCACCACCACCACCACCATCACCACCTACTGTCGCTCCCAGCAATCCATCCATCAATTCACCCTTCACCATTCCCTTTCCCCCCCCCCCACCAGCCGACACACCAGCACACGAGCCCATCCCCGAGACGTCTCCTGCCTTCGAGCATCACGGCCAGCATCACCTATCCGGCCACCTCGCATATGACGCCATTGGGACTTTGCTTCGATGGCCACCGATCGGCCCAAAAAGCAGCAGAGGATCTCGCAGGCATGTGATCTCTGCCACCGGCGCAGCATCCGGTGCCGCCCCAGCACCGAGAGCGCCAACACCCACTGCCAGAACTGCTTCGACTTTGGCGTCGATTGCACCTACAATCGCCCCAGCCGACGCCACCGGAACTCGTCCCTGGCACAGACGGCCTCGCACAACGGCACCCATCCTCAGCACGGCCTCACCGAGACCTCGCCTCGCTCGGCCGGGAGCAAGACCCACGAATGCGGCCGAGGCTCCGTCTCCGCGTCCTTCAACACGACCACCCAGGCCGGCCAACCGGACTTTACCGGAGCATACGTCTCCGTCCGCGAGGGCGCCCAGGAGGACATCTTGTCCGTCGCCTGGCGGTCCTTTGCGTATGCCAGCCTGAGTTGCATCGATTACCACATGCAGATCTACATGGACGTCGTCTACCCCTTGTATCCTCTGTTCCACGGGCCCACCACGCAGGAGCGATTGAAGAAGAAAGATCACCTACAGGACCGCGCCTTCTTCGCCTCCATCATGGCCGCATGCTCGATCGCGGCAGCGCGAGCCCGAGATGGCGCCATCGGCGACAATTACCACCCCGGCCATACATGCCCGGAGCGGTCGTCCGAGATCTTCTTCTCGGCCGCGCAAGACGCCATCCCGAAAGACCTGAGTCTCGCCCAGGGCTACGGGTACCTGCGCGCGACCATCCTGCTGGGTCTCACGTGCATCCAGTATGGTCAGATCAAATCCATGCACCACCACCTGGGCATCTACCATGCGCTGTCCGCGATGCAGCACTTTCACAATGAGCTCCACTGGCCGAAAGGCATCTCCGTGGTCGAGAAGGAGGAGCGTCGACGTCTGTTCTGGGCCGCGTACACGCTGGACATCTATGCCTCGGTGGTCTTCGACTCTCTCATGCGATCGCAGGAGACGCATTCCAACGTCCGATATCCCAGCGAGGTCAACGACGAGGACATCACCCCGGGAGTCGGTTCGCCGACGAATTCACAGAACTGGCTCCGAGGGTGGAACTTCGCCACCGATCTCTATCGTGTCCTGGAGCATTCCATCAAGCGCAGGCGTCGTCAACACCAGATCCGGGACGACCGCATCTCCATCACTCGGATCCTCATCGCGGACGGCGTGCCGGAACACCACATCATGCAGAATGTGCTCGAACTATATCGCAAGCTCCCAGGTCAGTTCAAAGACGGCACCATCCCGTTCACCGGCGACAAGTCTAAAGATCTCAGTGGCTTCCAAGCGGCCCAAATCCAAGCGACCCTGCAGCTGGTCCGCATGACCCTCTTCTCCACCGGCAACACGCACGGCGTGGATGCCAAATGCGACGTGGCCGAGGAGGTCCTGCGCGTCTTCCACAACATCGCGCCCCAGTACCTGCGCGCCATCAGCACCCCCCTCGTCTACCACCTCGGCTCGATCGGCCAGATCCTGGCCTCGGTCCTGGAGCAGATCCTGTCCGACGACTCCTACAGCCGCGTCCGCCGCCTCCTGGTCTCCATGGCCGACCTGCTCGAAGGCCTGGAGACGGGCCTGCAACCGACCGCCGGCGCCTCCCAGGATCTGCGGAAACAGATCGACAAGATCGACCAGTACATGAGCGCGCAGCGGCTGCGCATGCTCTCGGCCCCTCCGTCCGCTCAGCCGCAGGATCCCCCCCCGTCAGTCCAGCAATACAGCCGACCCGCGTCGTCGTCGACCAACGCCGCCGACCCCGGCGTGCCGAACGGGTGGTACTCGAAGCACGAGCTGCCGCAACACATCCCTTCCGAGATGATGGTCATGAACGAGCTGCCGGCCCACGCCTCCCTCCGGGAATTCCAGTTCCCGCCCGAATTGATCAGTGAGACCAGCTGGCCGTGGCCCTTTGAGCTGGGCGTCCCCCCCGAGGGCCACATGCCGTTGCTGGCTGGCTACGAGCAGTAGAAACGGTCCCAAAAGAGAAACGCGCGTCGCAGTCGGAACCGTTTTTTGCCAGGAGCAGCCCAAGGCTGTGTGGCATTGCCCGAGTCCTCCAGTCTCCTGGGCAGGTCATCCAGTCTCCGTCAAGCACAGAGAGAGATCTTCTCGCACAACAAGAGGTGACGGAGGAGTAATCCACTGGTTGGGACAGGAAACCTATCACGTCAGAGCAGGTGCATGCATATATATATGGGCGACCCCGTCATCCCAATACAAACGAACGACCGGAAGCATCAGGACACATGTTTTTCCAAGAACAGAATTTGCAACGCGAGTAAAATCGGTATGGTAGAAGCGAATTCTTTTGGGAGTCGGCGGATGATTGGAGGATTGCCGCCAGGCCCGCCCCCACAGGTATACAGGAACTGAAATACATGAATTGATACAAGAAGGGACCTGATCTATACCTCCCGTCTTGGTCCCTGTGGTCTTGCCCCCCCCCCCCCCCCCCCCCCCCCCCCCCCCCCCCCCCCCCCCACACACACACACCTGACCACGCTCACAGCGCCGCAGGGTCGACATTCATCGCGGCCGCATCACACGACTCGACATCGTAATCCACGTTCTGGGCACAGGCGCTGAAGCCCTGCAGAGCGCCGTAGAAGCCGCTCCCGTCCGGGCTCGCCTGCTGCAGGGTCCCCGTCGTCTGCACGAGCAGGCCGTCCGCGGCCGGGCCGAGCGTCACGTTGCCGGAGCGGGGCAGCATGGCGCCCGTGGCGTTGGTGAAGTAGTACTGCATCCGCTGGCACTGGCCGGCGACGAACAAGGCGCCGTAGAGGATGACGGGCTGGTTGAGCACGGCCTTGAACAGCTTCGCCGAGACCGTGGTGAAGGCGTCCGCGGGCTCGTACTGGAAGTCCAGGACCTCGGGGGTGACGCCGGGCCCGCTGACGGGGTTGGGCAGGAGGTCCCAGGCGACCTTGTTGCTGAGCACGCCGGCGCTGTCGAGGTGGTAGGCGGCGTCGGCGGGGACGTTGCGGCCGAGGCGCACGAGGACGCCCTCGATCAGGGTGGACACGGTGCTCGGGACCAGGGCGGCGATCGCGTCGCCGTCCTGCCCCGTCAGGTAGTTGTTGAGGGGGGCGGAGAGGATGGCGTCGTCGCGGGCGCCGGCGCGCCGGACGTAGGGCACGTAGACGCTGCCGGCCAGCAGGGCCCCGTCGATCTGCAGGACGGATTGGCGGATGTCGTCGTCGAAGCCGGACGAGACGAGGACGGGGTGGTCGGTGCTCGGGAATCCCGACGGGAAGAGTGTCGTGTCGGTTGTGGGGACTGGGGCTAATGACACCTGGATCGTTGATGATCAGTCCCATCGCCCACGGAGCTTCGCGAGTCTCGTGGGTGACCATCCTTCCGTTGCGCCCCGGATCACCCTGACGAGCGCCACGAGCACAAGACGCGCATGGCGTCCATCCAGCAGCCCGATCGACTTACTGCCCCCACTGTCAGCGGACGAGCCTTCGTCGATCGATGGACCCTCGCGCCCGGATCCCACATACCCTTTCCAAGGCCGTAAAAGTCATCGAGCGCCTTCTGGGCCGCGGTGGCTGGCACCGGGACGATGAACCACGTGGAGTTGGTCGTCATGGTGCGCAGCGTCGGGTGGTAGATGGCGACCTCGTTCGGACATTGTGCGGCGACCCCGGACGCGAAGGAGAGCGCGATGGCTGCGAGCAGAGCGGTGGGTTTGGAAGGCATGATGGGGAGAGGTGGAGGGGGCAGCATTCGAGGAGAAGGCGATGGGGGTGATCGGGGGGGGGGGGGGGGACTTTAATCAAAAAAATAGAGGGCAGAGCGTGAAGTCATATGTCGGACGTTCCGAGAGCCGTAGGCTTTAGCAATGACCACATTTATTTTTATTTTTTTTATTTTCTTTTCGCTGGATACTTTTGATCGGTGCGAGGCTATATCGGTGACGCCGAACCCGCGTCCACGCGCGAGACGATCGATTGGTTGACCCGACTGCGGCACGGTGAAAGTGCTGATATCCTGCTTCTGATCACAGCGATAGCAGTCGGAAGAGGGTGTTACCGTGTGTCGGTAGGTCGGTAGGCGTTTCCGAAATCTATCTAGCTGGAGAGGTCCTGGTCGATGGTGACGGTGGCTGATTATTGGTGAGTCCAGTCGTTTCGACCGTGTTTGGGGATCTGCATGACCATGGTCGAGGCTCAAAGTCTGTACGGAGTTGTCGCATCGATCAGCAGATATGTCTCAGCCTCGACGATTAGATCAACTCGCGGCTAAGTTCACGTGCATGATATCCTGATCCCGTTCGGCACCGAGACCCTAAGAAGAAGATCCTGGTTCTCGACGACGCCATCAAAGAAGTCTTTGATTGCGATGTGATTAGGAGGGAGAAGAAAGAGTCCAAGAGATGGATTAAGATTCGGATGCGCAATTAAGGTTCGACGGCGCGGAGTCGGGACGGGACGCGCCGAAAGCCTCCCTCGGATTTCCGATTTCGTCATAAGAAGAAGAAGAAGAAGAAGAAGAAGAAGAAGAAGAAGAAGAAGAAGAAGAAGAAAAGGGTTCGGTATGTTGTCATCTTTGCATCGACGGTCACGACGACCACATGCTCGATGCGCTCGATGCATGCATAACGTCCCGTATCACGACATGCACAACTTGATCCCTCTTGCCTCCCAATGCCCAGACAAAGACGATGGTGCATAGGTATCCATCCGCTCGTCACCCCCCCCCCCCCCCCCCCCCCCCCCCCCCCCC